>NIWZ02000061.1:0-148396 GCA_002242745.2 Lecanicillium sp. LEC01
TTTCCCCCCCCCCCCCCCCGGCTTTCAAAACAATATAAAAGCAAAAGGATACATAAACAAAAAGAAAAAAAAAGAAAAAGAAACCATCACCTGCATATAACTCTTACCACTTCTTGAGTGGGCAAATTAAAAACACGAAAGGTAAAAAAGGAGTACTGTTGCATGTCCTCCATCATAAGATGCACGAGACGCATCACCTACATATATTACTGCTTACAAAAAAAGAAAGTATGCTGCGTGTCGTAGCTTCTGATATAATGAGGCACGGGAGAAGCAACCTGATGAGTACTTATGAAAGAAACACTTCAAAATTACAAAGCATACATTACACCAAAGAAATTAGAACCAGTCCTTTGAGCCGGACGCTATACACTGTAGGACTTGCGACTCTCTTCGCCAGCGCCATGGCGGCCGCCGTCACAATATACAGTTTTCTGTGCGCGTCATGTACTCTGCTTTCACCACGGCAGAGGACCATTGCTTCACAATTGAGTGCAGTCCACCTCAAAGTCACTCACATAATCCGAAGTAATTCTTGCTCGTCGAGTAATATATGCTGAATTTTCTCGAATCTACTATCCACAGCATTGCGCCTCTCAAGTCGTACAATGATACACCCGCCATGCCTCTATCAAGGAAATATACATATGTCGGCGCGCATGGCCCGATTCGCCTCCGATGCCAAACGCCATCCCATTCCGATGCCAATGAACCAAACACCGCGGTAGAAAAAATCAGTAAAGCAATGACAAGATTAAACAATAGGGAGGATGACCGTCCAGCCCAATAATAAAACAATCAAACAGCCCTGCCAGGCCTGCCTTTTTAACTATATGCAAGCGCCGGAAAAGAGAAAAGAAACAGAAAAAGGACAAAAAGGTATATCCATCACTCCCAAACTTGAGACAACCCCGTGATGGTGCTCGAGTGTAGTATTATCCAGGGTTGGTGTGTATTGTAACGGCACGGACCCCTTGACCGGTCCAGCCGCTATGTTTTCGGCGACCGCGCCGCTATGTTAATAAAAAGAAGTTGTTGTGCTGTAAAGAAAAATAGTTGCGGAAGGTGTAGGTTTTGAAAATTATGTATCTTCCATAATGGGAATGGCAGTGTACCACACTTTTAGAGTTGCGTGTCCATAGCCATGGTTTCGTCCTCGTCCACGTAGACCAACTGTGACCATACGCGCCAGTGCAAAACGCCAAGGTGCGCAAGGCGAATTCCCATGTCCTCAATGACGCCCTCATCAGCGTCCACATCCTTTTCGCGTCCAACGAGACTGCTGCTCTGTGAGCGCCCACTTGTTGCAGCCGTGAAGAGGCCGACACCTGATTGGGCTCGGAACTCACGGACACGGCCACTAAGTTCTGCCATCAAGCGAGCCAGGAACGACTTCTCCACTTCCTTGTAGAGAGGCGAGTCCACACTGCACACGTTGGCGGCTAGCTTCTCCTCAAAGGTGGCTAGCATGCTGGCTGGCGCACTGGTGTATCGGAAGATTTGAAGAGCCATCGATGAAGCCATGGTCTGCCATCGGGCCGACTGCCGAAGTCCAGGGCCTGCTGACTGGAGGAGAGCAACCAAGGAGTTGTATAGATTGCGAGTCTTATTCTTGCCTTCGCTATTCTCGGGGGCGACGTACGAAGGAAGGTTCAACGAAGAGCGGGGAGAAGAGTTGGTCGAGTCGGCCGAGCTGAGTGCCAGGCTCGAAGGGCGGGATGTCGACAGAGGTGTGTTGAAGTTGAACTCGCTGACAGGAGAAGCGGAGCGGCGCAGGCCGTCGTCGTCCATAGAGGAGCGGTTGCCGAAGAGGCCGGAAGCGCTGTAGCGTCCAATGCGATCAAGATCTTCGTACATGCGCATGCAGACCTCCAGGTTGATGGCGTCAAGCATATCCGCGCGAAGCTTCAGGATACGCTCCTCATCAAACAAAAAGGTGCTGGGCACACGCTTGTCTGCTGATGAGGGGAGAATCAGGCGGCAAAGAGCTTCGAAAAAGGTACCAGTTTCACCGAATGCATGCGTTGAGTGAAACTCACTGCCAGCATAGCGGTGCTGAGCATCCCTGTACCACTGCTTCGCTCCGGCAACGTCAATCTTGCGGGACTGCATCTTCTTGTAGAAGAACTTCTGCTCAAAGTGAATGGTGTCTTCGATTAGAACGGGGCGAAGGCATCGGATCTGGTGGTTGGCGACATCTAGTTTCATGGCTTCGAGGACGCTGAGAAGACTGCGCATGCCATTGACGAGTTCGTCGAGGTCCGAGTCTCGGTTTCCGTTGCTGAGCTGCTGGTACATGGCGTCAACCCACTCATCGCGCATCGGGGCGCAGTGAGACTTGAGAACTTGGGACAGCCACTGCGCCAGCTTTTCGAGGTCCGCAATGCCTTTGTGAAACTGTTGCATGAGAAGCTCGACATTCAAGCCTTCTTCAAGGAAGTGGCGGTCACGCTGAGGTACGAGGGTTTGGATAATCTCTTTGACAGCCTTGAGCAGCGTCGGTAGCGTCCAGTCGTCAGTTTCGCCATGGCTTTCATAAAAAGCCGGTCTATCGGTTATAAATTGAGTCAAGTCTGCCTTGAGAGCCTTCCAGAAATGGTTCGCACGCTCTTGCTTCTTGCGTCCTTTCTCGCCGTCCAGATTCGGTCTGAAGTGCAGCTCGGGGTCAAAGTTGATGTCGTGTCGGAGCTTGGGGTTGTGAATGATTTTGGTAACGTCGAGTTCGCTCAACGTGGCCTTGGTGACTGGAGGCTCTACGGGCCAACTGGGAGCACTAGAGCGGCTTGATCGGGTTGAAGAGCGTGATGATTCTGGCAGAGGCGTGGGTGTGCCTGTGGTGCTTGGAGGGTCCCTGGAGAGGGCATTACCGGGAGAAGAAGCCCGTGGCGCAGAGTCGCACCGGCGGGGAGACTCTTGCGATGGCTGTGATTGTGTAGTGGGCTTTTGCTCATCTTGTGGGGGCTGCTGCATCTGGACATCGGATTCCTGCATTGTCTCGCCATCGGTATTGGGGCAAGGAGCAGAGGTTGAAAGATTTCTGCGAGATCGCTCTACCGGTCCGCCGGTGCCCTGTTCCGCCACCATTGTAACGGTTTAGGCTTTTTGCAGGGTCGTAGGTGGTTAAAGTGTAGTAGAGAAGAGAGTGCGGGTCTAGAGAGAATCGGCAACTACCAACAAGTAACAGGTTAGTCGAAAGATTTCCTGACGAAGGCAAACATCAGCAGCAGTGTAACTGTAACGCCTGGTCGAGGTATCAAAGGCGTGTGGAGACCCAAGCAAACGAGAAAATTCGTCTCATCGGCCGGGAACTTGCAGCCAATGGTAACCACCAACGGCGTGTACGATCTGGAGCTGGTAGCACCCGAGGGCAGGTTGTGGGTTTGCCTGATAAACACGAAGCCGAGATTTAGGCGGTTCTCACATACAGGATATTTGTGCCGTCGCAGAGGTAGAGAGGTTCGAAATTGAGCAAGTGTATCGCGCTGGTTTCTCGTCTTTTGCTAGGTTCCGTTCCGAGCTCGCAGGTAAAGTCGGTTTTCGGTATCCTCCAAGCGAGTATATTATGAGGTTTGAGGAAAATCAAAGTCCGAGTCAAAACGGCTGTAGGACTCTTCTGGAGCCGAGGAATGGAGAGGGCAGGAGGAAATTATCGGCAGGACTGGTTGGTGGTAGGTGAGAGTGGTGGGAGTCGTTGGTCGTGCGGTAGTGGTAAAGTTACTGGCAAACGATAATAGTAAGAATAGAGATGTACTGTCTAATTGCTTTGGGAAAGAGAGAAATTCCGGAGGACGGAAGAGAAAGTAAGAGACAGATAGATGAGAAAGAAGGAAATGAGGCAAGAGAGGCAAAGGTAAAAGAGAGAGGGCGATGGGTGACAGATATGTATGGGGGTTGCGGCCGTATGTAAGTTTAAAAAAGGAAGGGGTACGACACAGTGGTGACCGGGCCACCCACCCCCATCCATAGTCCATAATAGAATGGAAGGAAGGGGAAGGCGGCCAAGGGAAGGAAAGAAAGAAAAAAAAGGTAGGAGCGACTGACTCTGTCCCGACACACCCCTCCCCTTCCACTTCCCAGTTTGGGCTTGGGGGGGTGTGTCGGATGTGCCAGGTGTGGACTGTACTGTGGACTGCGTCGCCTTACCTACTACTCGTGCTGGAGTAGGTACCCTCAAAACTTAGTCGTGCTAGGGACTACCTGCTACTCGTAATAAATAACCTATGAAGTTGTCACTGTGGTGTGGACTGGGAACGGTAAGCGGCCTTGGTCTTTGGAGGCCCCGAGGGCGGAACATGACACAGCTCACAATCATGCCCGGCGGTACTATACAGTATAGTAGGTACCACCAGTTTTTGATCTCGTCCCTTCTATGAGCAGTACGGACGGAGGACTACCTAGGTACTCATAAGCACGCATGACTGGACGTAATGTCGGCGTACCTGGCGACTTGCATGGGCGTGTCTTGCACCAGCAGCAGCGGACGCAAAAAAGTTGGAAGGCCCAGCAGGGGAATTAGTACTCGTTGGCAGTACGAGTAATAAGGTAGAGCGCGGCAAGTAGCTGCAGGCTACGGACAACTGCGGCACCACCATGGCGGACCGGGCGCAGCGCCTCTCCCCAGAGCTCAATACCAAAGAGCTGGAACAGGCGGGCCTCACAGCACGAGCGGGCTGTGGTGGCCAAACTCACCCGGGGTCGCACAAGCATTTTTTTAGTGGGCATGCCTGCCGCTGTGCACTACGTACGAGTAGCCAAAAGAAAGAAAAAAAGTATGCGTCCGGGGGTGCCGCGCGCGGCCTATTACGGGGGGAGCGCCAGTGCTACGCTGTCTCGACGTACTATCAGGAAGTGCAGACAGTGAGTACCTCGGTCTGCCGCCAAATATTGCAACAAAGCAAAGTCACTCTTTTTTTTTTTTTCCTTGGTTGCCCTCAACACTCTCGCCCTTCTAGCACCTGTCCTTTTGGCTCTCACTCTCCCCTTTGCTCCCCCACCACCATGGCCACCGAGAGCCCACACACCCCCTTGTCCAGTTCAGCTGGTGAGTGCACAGTGGCAGCTTGCAGCGTCCCTCGAAGCAACAAGGCTGCACTGCTTTTTCTTCTTTTCCGGGCGCCGACCTGCACGCTTGCACACACCACGGGCAATTGGCTTGCTGCTTCACCGTGGCTGTCCGTGCTATGCGGATGCAATCCAATCTGTAACCATTTCGTCATTGCTTCCAACCAAATGCGTGCGGATGGGCGACTTCTTCTACCAGTTTAAAAAAAAAAAAAAGAAGCGGTAAAATCATAGAGGTTCCAAGCCTGATTGCTCCCTGACTTGATTACTGTCTACGTTTGCACTACGTCTGTAGCTGCATTCACTTTGCTCGCACGCATCTACTGTATGTACAGTATTTTCGAGTTAGGCGCAGTCTAATAAGACGTCCCTGCAAGTCGATGCTTCGCCCGAGGTACATTCCGCATGCATTAGTCGTTTAATCAGTACAGTGACTTTCCGCATCCTGCGTCATGTCCTTGCGCCGCTGGGCGACTCCAAATGCACTACTACCTAGTATTAATACGCAGCGGCTGGGCACAACCGTCAGCTGTGGCACTTTGCTCTGCTGGGGCTTGCCCACCACACTGGCACCACAAAAGAGCGGTACCGGTAGGTCAGCAGGTACTCGTGCCGTGGCGCTAGACTCGTACGCAAGGGAGGTAACGGAGTAGTGCCAACTACTTTAGTGGCTTGGACCGTGACCACCATGCGCCGACTCACGACTCACGACTCAGGCATGGATGGAGCCTGACTGTGCAACCGGGCTTGTCGCAATCTCACTTGGCTCGCTTTCTTCGCTGCAACCCTGCCATTTTATTCATGTCAAGTTTGCCCGTGGCATTCTACATATGGTTCTGATTTCCACCACATATGCCCATGAAGCTAAGGTAGTTCCTACAGTCCACCGGTCATCTAGTGTATGCTCATGCCTGATGCTTTTCCATAGTAGCATACGAAGTATTATACCAACTGCTATCCGTCCAGAAGGCTCTGTCTAAGAATAACATGTTTTCCTAGTACGAGTTACACGGCGAATATATCAATGTAAAAACAGACGCCCGTGGCGCCATGGGCCCCGTTTGCCGCCGCTCTGTGGCCAACGCCCGTTGATTGAAGCTGCCACGAAGACTGAACAAAGAGACAATTTGTCAGTCAAAGGGGCAGGACAGCACACGGGCAAACGGTGGCACGGATCGTATATAACGATGGCTGCTACTGTTTCTTCTGCCCTGCGCAAATCACGCGGGAAGAAATGTGAGAGACCATCTTGGCCATGTCTCTGGTTGCAAGCTGGGACATTGCGGAAAAGGGACGCTGAACCAAGAACCTGTGAGTAGTCGTAGAAAAAGCTACGCAATGTTTTTTTTTTCTTAAAACGGCATACAGCTAAATTCAAGTTGTTTGTCTATGTGTCTATGTATATCTGGCTGCGTGCCTTTTTTTTTTTTTTTTTCCCGTACCATCATAAAACAGCCGAGTTGGATCTGTTCCGGCCAAAACGTGTTCATCCAACAAAGACAGTGGCTTCCCGGCCTAATATAACATTTGGTGTGTGCCTGGAAGCCGAGCGTCAGACTTTGGGGTCCCGCCGAAACCACCGAGACGGATGGTCCCCGCTCCCGGTGCGTTTTCAGGAACGGGGGATGGTGGGTGGGTGGGTGTGGGTGTGGCAGCAAATCGGCGGCGATTTCAGGCCGGGCTTTCTTGTTTGGAATACCGTAAACGGTCATTTTCCCATATCTTTCCCATGTTGAATATTTACGTTTGTAGGGGAATAACTGCTATGCTACTGCGTATTAAGTGCGGCCACATTACATCTCAGCAGATCTCCTCAGCTGCATACTTACAGTCTGTCGGCAGCTTCCGACGTATAGTTTATTTGCCTCGTTTAGTATCAGGGCCGTACAACACCACGTCCCAGCCAACAGCATACATAGTGCACGCCCACGCCTCTTCCCGTTTACAGCTATTTGTAGAGTATCTATACTGCAGATAATTTTAATCGGCTGATTGCTGCGAGGCTTGATGCGAATACTCGTACATGCAGCGCATACATCACGCCGCATATGCTGGTACACATTGCTGTAGCATTACTGCTTGGCACCTAGGTTTCGCGCAGTAGGCCTTTCTATGTAACAATTTTGCGGTCAAGACGGGCCGCCCTGCAAGTGTAGCATTACTTGCTCCCTCCAAGTGTATGCAAAGTCATTACTTTTTCCAGTAACTTTATTTTACATTTCAGTGCAAAACAATACCCATAAATTGTGTCCAGCACTTACACAATATTCACTGTATAACGCAGCACCATGCAGACGGTGCTAGTGGACTTGTACGGTGTAGGCTACTAGCATAGGTAGCCGAGGGGTGTATTTCGGGTGGGCGGGTGACTTGCTCCCACAACAACCCACACAACGTCGCTCCTTCCCTTCACTTTGTTTGTTCGTCATTTCCTTCGCTCGTGCCCTTGCATCACCAGTCCTCCCATGCAAACGGCAACTTTTGCTTTCGACCCTCCCTCTTCTTCCTCTCGCCCATCTCCATCTTGCTTCGAGAATCGTGTTTCTGCAGACAAAACAGTTCATCAAACTTGCACGCCCTGTTTGCCTCCCTGTGCTCTTAATGTCGAACGGCTCCAGTCTTGTCCCGACCAGCTCCAGATCTATCGGCTTGCCGATTGCATGCCCGATGTAGTCTGTACTGTAGCCTAAGACGTGTCCGATCTTGGAACCCCTGTTAATAAGTCAGGGAACAGATGCTTTGTCACTTTGGCCTGGTTTATTCTACCATCTGTCCAGCCAACACTCAAACTCGACCGCCGCCAATGTGTGTCTCCTGAATTGACCCAACCCATTAGAGGCTACATGGTATAAGGAGATGCTCCTACTTCACATAAACCAGAGGCAGCAGCCGCGCCACTTGAAGGGCGTTCGAACCAAAGCATGTTGCTTCCGTATGCGTTTGTTTCCATCAAAGCAATGCGCCTGTCGCTCAAGTCACCCAACAGGTTGGCTAAGTCACGAATCACAGCTTTCCTCGACAATCGTCGCCGTGCTACACGCTTGACGCCTGCTTCGTTTCCTTTGGAGCTCTACAACACATAAGCACACAAGATTAAATCCCCTGTACCAACCAGGAGCTCTCTTACTACGTCACTGCGCATCAAGTCCCTCGTCCGTTCCAGTGTACGATGCCATACGGCCAAGCTCGTGCTGCAGACGATAGTCTTGCCAAATTACTCTGCTTGGTAGACGGATGAATTACTAGCCCTTTGCCGTTTTTCCAGGCATTCTCATGTGTACATTATTTGAGGGCTAATAGGCGAACTCTTTACCTTTAAATTCTTATTGGTTTGCTCTTTCGGGACCCAGGACCCCGTCTACTTGACCCGCACGCGCGGTAATAAATAATATGTAAGTGACATAGCTACCAGCCAACCACGAGCCTACCGATAACCGGGGCCCAAAACTAGACACCTTGAAACTCAAGGTCTGACGCCACGAGCCAAAGCGGCAAGTATTCGACGTTTGTATTATTACTCGTGTCTACTCGTACGGCGCCCAATATTCGGAAACACGATAGCGATGGAGTTCACCGTCACCACCGTTGCGCCAAAACAACCCATGGCTTTTACAATCGGCCTGCGACTAGGGACACCCTATGCAAGAGACTATCGCGAGCTACGAGTAGTTGGCTTGTTAGTCCACCACAGTACTAAGTACATATCGGCACGAAAAGAGACGCCAATCATCCACCTGTGGCAACAAGGTTCAAGGACTGATGCACCGCAAACCATGTGGTGCTGAAAAGCGGTAAGACTGTCGCAACGGTCTTTTTGCGCACAGCCTTGTTGGTGAATTCAAATCCTTCAAACCAACCTTTCAGCCAGTTTTGTCGTCGTTTGAGATTTTCTCTCGTTGATGCGGCCGTCGCCTTCCGCCCTTGGCACACTGTCACTTGTCACAGTGTCGCATGCATGAAGGAGCTACGAGGTAGCCTTTGGTTGGCGCTGAAATTGCGCCTGACCGCAAGAATCCCTGCAAGCACATATGCATGGACTGCAGCCGGCACTTTACGCGCTGTCGATCTCCATGGCGCCGTTGGCTGCCCGGGTTAAGACTACTCGACTACTAAAGTACTTTTTTGGCAGGCCGCCCACCCGGAAAGGCTCACCCGGAGAATAGCGTGATGCAGTAGCCATTTAAGTGGGACTTGAAGGCACCTTTTGGTGTGATGGGCTCTAGGAATTCCGTCCAAGCAGGCGCCCCAGTATCACATCTTTCCGGTGGACATGTGGCTGCACATGACACAAAGCGGCTGCAGTGCAGGTACCACAAAGGCCACTCCTGTCATGAGGGCCCCAAAAAGAAGGGTGGTGCATTACAGTAAGTCCAAAGGCGTCCATTTCAGAAACGGGCAACGGCGACTTTCAAATTCGATTGAAAATGATCGTACATTTTACATACCCTGGCGTCTGGAAATACGACGTAGACCAAGGTCAGGACTCTCAAACCAGTGGCTGGCTTTCTGTGACCCAGCATAACGGGTTCAAGGGCATGGCACCTCATTTCAATGGCGCCTGCAGGGTTCCTCGCTTCCCAAGCTGCGGGATCTGGTTCCACGTCTTCATCTCCAGTCTGAGTCCAGGCGATCGCTCTATAGCTATACTCCCTGCAAGAAAAAGCAAGCAATGTGCAACACGCTGGTCATGAACCTGCGTCGACCGCAGGCGGGTGGGCTGGCAAAAGAAAGCTGTAATGAATCCGAGTCAACATCTCCCTTTGGCGTTACGGCGGTCGCCCACGCATGCAGGTTCCAGTGATGCACCCAAGGCCAGCAACACTACGACGTATACTGCATCATCCCTGGAGGACTTTAAAATTAAGCCGCAGTCTCCTTGTATTCGCATACTGCGCAGTAGCTTGCCGCCTCTTTCGAGGGATATCCTGGATGGCAAGAGCCGACGCAATATATCGTCGACGGCGTCATCTCTCCCCTTGTTGTCGGTACTTACCTAGTGGAGTGCCTGGATGGCAGACAGTGACGGACAAGGCGCCATATTCAGCCTCTGGTGCTTACTGCCCAGTACTTGATGGCACTATTATTAGTGGATTTTACTACGAGTTATCAGGCTACCTTTGCATGGTCTGTCACGATACGCACTACTCCGTACTTCGGACAGTGACGCATTGCAAGTTAACTTTATTCGGCAAGGTCGACAAGGGCAATGACACTGCATTTCGCAAAAGGGTGAAGGTGGTTTTGAAAAAGCAAGCACTTGCAGGGCACTGCTGATACAGGTAGCCGAAAATACTCGAGCGGCGCCACCAGCCGTCCTACAGCCATGGTGACAAATTTTGGGGACGATGCAACGCTGGCTTGAGGTGTGGCTTGCCAAAGTGTACGAGTGCTACGACGTAGCAGAGCACATAGTCGCGACGGTTGGCCGAGGTTTGTTGGCTTGCTGGGCAGCTGCAACTTGCGGCACCCGAGTAATGTCCTTGCGTTGCGGCGTCTGAGCCATTGTGGCGCCTCCATTGGAGCCCCAACACGAATGATACCCTAGTGAGGCTGACTGGCTTATGGGCGAGCCAGGTTTTATTGTATTGTACATCGTACCGAGGCGGCGCGTTACTTCTCGCTGGAGATTGGCAAGCCGAGAACGTGAACAAAGTAATAGGCTACGGCTACAGCTTTTTCTGCGCACCCGGGAACATGACCTGTTGATTGTGCAGTCTCGGCGGTAAAGTTCTGCAATCGTTTGGGCGAGCTTAATTTCATCGGGCATACCTGGGCAGGCTGAGGGCCGGTAGGTTTTGCCGTCGCCGGGCTCCGGAGGTGAAAAGATTCGGCGCCGCCGGGGTAGCTAATACAGGATGCGGCGCCGAATTAACCAAAAGCGGCATTTGGTATGCCATTTGATGTCTACTTGCGGGCCAGATGCCTCCTATGAATTCACAATTGTCATTTACTGACGTGTATAAGAAATAGTACGATGGTTAGAGCACAGTTGTCTTACTGAGGCTAATTGCTGACGCTACAATATCAGACAAACGCTACGGGGACAGAGAAGCATGCACTGCAGCTGCATTGCCAATGACAGCCGGCTCCGCTGTTGCTTTTGTGTGGCGGCAATGAATACGCCAGAACAGCAATGAATGCATGCAACAAACTACTGCAAAGTTAATTCGCCAGAGAAGGATCAGTAATATGCATGTCGCCCAGAGGAGCTGGTCGTGCTCGGCCCAAACCTTTTCGTCTCGAAGGATTCAGGTCGGGTGAAGGGAACAAAAATGTCCGCTGATCAACAGGCGGCGGTGATAGTATTTCTTCTATCATGATATGCTACGATACACATGATTTACAAGCGATATACGACGCTTATTTATTACCGGCATACTGCACAGTGGCAACGCAGCTGAAGGACGCGACCTGCCCAGAGTAGAAAGACGGAGCAGCAGCAAAAGTCAGGAAACGGACAAGCACCTTGACGCCACGTGCACCCCACACCCCCGTCCCCTCGGATCCGCCAGCTTGGGTAGCGAGCAACCTAAGAGCTTACTTGTTTGGATACACCCACCCCCCTTGGCCTCACCCGTTGCCGGATCCAGCGAGTGCACCACGAGCCTCGGTGTGGGACTTTGTTGGTCTTTGTTGGTAATGGAACAGAGAATTGGCAATTCTTCTACATTGCAAGGCATTTCCATTCCCATATCAAACTTGCACCGAACTTGAGTTTAAAACTTTCGCTGCAATATTCGCCGTAAGCTCACTAATAGCCTTATTAGGCAGCGAAATGCTGGCCGGGATGGCCTGGTTGCGGCATGACAGTATTGCCAAGGACGGCGCCAGTTTGGCTATACGGGTTGGGCAGCTCTGCCAGGGCGTTCCGGCACGGCTCATCAAAGAGCATGGAGGCAGCCACGGCATTTTTCTATTCTGCCATGGAACAAGACCGTTATGCAGTGCAAGTGAATGGGCTCTGCATATTAGCAGCAGTTCATTACGTCAAGAGGCGCCAACTTGCATGCACAGCTTGTAAGTGGAGATAATAGGTACGATTTTTATCGCGCATCTACCACTGCCACCGCCCCCAAGCCCTCTTTTTTTTTTTAAGGCCTACGCCCAAGGAGGTCTCTTTTGAAGGCGGATCCCACGGAGCCTTCCATGGAACATACGGAACAGTCTTTGACGCCTGTGGCGGAAGATGACTCGAGCGTCAGATGCGTTTTGCTACGGACTTTTACGAGTCACCATGTAGGCTTACGACCATTTGCTAGCACGCAGCCCGACATTTGATGTGGCCGCGAGGACGACATGACGCACCACCCTCTTGCCACTCGACTCACCAGTCAGGAACCTCTCACCGATATCCGGGTGAGAGAGCCTTGGCCTCATGCCGTCACTACGAAGTACAGTGCTGGCATTGCTGGAATCACTGCACCGCCGAGATTGGCGCTTTTCATGCATCACTTACACGGCTGTCGCTTGAAGCCAAAGTACCTTACACAGTTCCAAAACGAGCCAATGGGTAATTACCTGGGCCGAGTACAATTACCCCTTCTGGCGGTGTCCGGTTTCGCGGCTCCAGGGTGTTACAACCACAGATTCAACCTACCAACGAAGCGTGTACAACAGTGATGAAAGCTTGCACTTATAGCCGCCGGCTGGATATACTGTAACACAGTCCTCCATAGTCTGAGTTCTGGAACCTGCAACTCCGAAGAGGGGAGGAGAGTCAGGCGTTTACATTTGGCGCCCGGTGTACGACGTAGGTAAGTACACTGCAATCCTGCCGCACAGGCGGTGCGCCCGCCGGCTTGGGAACCACTCACACTCAAACTGCAGCAGCTCACTTTTCAGCCCGGTTGGATGTGAAGAAAAAAATTCACAACCGCAGCAATATGGTGTAATGGTGCAATAACAATCATTTGTCAAGGCGTGATGTAATGGCGTGTTGTATACCCATGGGAGCATGCAAATATCGTAAGACTGGCGCTTGGGATATCAACATCAACACACCGAGCAGTAAGTGCCCGCTACATACAATCAACTTGTCTGTCCTCTTCGGCTCACACGTTGGACTTCTGAGGTAATGGTAGAAGGACTACCTTGTGTCTTCTATTGACGGTGTAAATTCTATGCGCCATCCAGTTGCCAGAAGCGGAAGGTCCCCAACATTGTGGCTGTGGATATTTCATATTGTCATCGCCTCTGCCGTTGTCCACATCGAGTCATAGAGCAAAAGGGCATTGCAATTCACTATACGAGAGGACCTCAAGAGGGATAGACGGGAAGAAAAATCTTCGATTGCTTGATGCCTAGCATCTCCATAATGGAGACGTACTCCGTACACAACCCCTGATCTTAAAGCGGGCCACTATGAGAGCTTTGCTAGACTACGAGTAAGCCAGGTACGCCTTGTCAGAGGCTCAGCTATTATGCCTGTCACTCTTGACTAGGCGACTAATATTATAGCATCCGCGGGCGAGACTTGTTGGTTTTGAACTGTGTATGTGTGGGTAAGTAAAGACGCTCTTACATGTCTCCCATGGCACTTTTCTTGATTTCCCAGTAAGTAAGTGTATTTGCTTGCTTTTCGTTGTATTTTCAGTGACATTGCAGCGGACACGAACCATGAGAGTAATACCCAGAGAAAAAAAAAAAACAGTGCTGGTTATGCGTGTCTCGATGTTATAAGTTATAGTCCCCGCACACTATATGACTGTCCCCCCTTTTCCACCCCTGCGTTGTTGTTGGAGCAATTAAAGATATGCAAAGTCCAAAATTTTGCCCCGTAACATTGTAAGACTTTTGTTTACGTGTTGTTTCTGTGGATTTTTTTTTTTTCTTGTTGACTGGCGTTATGTTTGCCTCGCAGGTGTGTTGCAAGCGAGATGAATTGTGTTGGTTTTTTTTTTAGTGGGTTTCAGAGCCGCTTTCTTGAAACAACAACAACGGAAACAACGAGGCAAAAGAAATCTGAGGAATATCGTGGGACATGCATAGAAAATTGTGAGAGAGTCTGGAAAGACAAGTTTCCGATGGTTGTAAACAAGATGCGTCACATGACAGGTGGCCTACATCTACTCGTAGTAGAAAGTGTATAATCGGGTTCTCTCGGCTTGGCGGCTGCTGTGGTTCGGCCTATTCGGCACCCGTTTCGAGAGCGTATCATGTTCACGTTAATGCAGTTTGTATGCTGAGGCAGAAAAGGGTTATTATGCGACTGGTTTCACTGTCGCACGAGACTAGTTGCTTCTTTGGCGTCCCGCGTCACCCCGTTATTAATTTATGCTTTTCTTGTTGTATTTTTTCTTCTGTCGGAGAGACTGAGACTAATGTGTTTCGTTTCATAGCCGCGGCCAGGCTACCCTATAAGAAAAATTTGTCGTATATGTATCGTGCAACCGGTTCGTCCCCCCGATCTCTGTTAGTTTTATTACGTGCCGAGGTTTCGGTTCGTTTTAGTCTTATGCTGCATCATAACAAAATCTCAAGCAAATGAACGCAGCCGATCTGTTTGATGCATGTCTCAAGATACCCCCGCGCCCGGCCCAAGGTACTGTAATTAGAGTGAACCAAAACCATACGTTTTGTTACTTGGGGGTTTGCAATTCAGTAGTTTACAACTGCAAAACTTGTAGTAAAACACACCATGTTAGTCGATCGGCTATAGCAGAACTCGAAACAACCCGACGGCAATAAGGCCTCGGAAGTTACACATTTACAGAATACACACCCCAATTCCCATCACGCTACGAGTAAGAAAACGTGGCGAGGCCCAAGCTTTCTCCAGAAAAGACCGCGCCTGCTTGCTTGGCCTCGGAATCACTTAAGAGCCCCAGGGGGGGGGGCCGCTCGGTATGTCCGTCTAACAATTACTGGTTGTTGTTCTCGTTCAAGGTTTTCTCAACGCCCTCCCGATTTGTCTTTCTCGGGGGCGCCTATCGGCATGTCGCGTGGCCCGGCCGGCTACCCGATCAGATTTATTGCATCATCGTGTCTTCCCTCTGCTAATAAAAAACGAGAATAAAAGTGGCCGCTCTTTTTTTTTCTCTTTCCTGTGAGTTATGGTGGTGGTAGCGCTAAACTCTTTCGGCGGCACCGAATCGCACCCCCCCCCCTCTATTACCGGAATGGGTACTCTGGATCCGCAGCCGGCCTCGGTGTAGGCCGGGCGGCAATTAGTTTATTACCAGTACATAACTGTTCGTACAGTAATATGTAACTGTAAATACGTAATACGAAAGATGTGATAAAGTTTTCGTTGCCGTTTCGTTTTTCGTTAGATATCGGGACGCGGGCGTTTAGGTCCGGTTTTCCATGGCGTCAGTGACTTGACACAGCTGCATGCCACTCGTGGAATTCATTTCGTTGCCGGTGGCGCTACAGTTTTTACTAGTAAGCCTGCATGGTGATGGCCACGGCAACTTTCAAGCCGCATCCGACGCCGGTCTGGGAGTTTTAGTCACGTCATGTCATGTTTAGCTACTATGTGCTACTATGTGTACACATCGCACCCCTAGCCTGACTCAAGCGAACAACCAACATGCACAACTGGATTTTAAACACGCACAACCGCAAGCAAAATTAGTCCACAACACGTACAGCTTCATAGAGAGAAGACGAACTACTCGCCAGCCAACCAGCCTGCACCGCACAATGTGGCCGCATCCTATTACCAGCTTCTTCTCAAGGCATCTTGTCGCCTTGTGTTGGAAGGCTGCACAGCGAATAGCTATTGAGTGCCAGCACTCAGAACTGGCAGTGTAACACAGCATATGCAATGCCACGTATTATTTTTATAACTTCCTCTTTGATAACATCACTCATCGCATTCTCTGCAAGCTATATGTAAATGTTGTCCGCTTTCTATGATTAAATCATGTGTTGACGGCGAGTTGGACGTATGTAACAGCCGCACCGTCGCCCATAAGCTGTGTAAGTACAGTTTACTTACGTATATATCGGCAAAGATCGCTGGAAGCTCATTGTATATTGCGTGAACGAAACACAGAAAAGTAAAGGGACGCTGCGGCTTCACGTAGAAATGCTTAGTCAGTGGAGTGACACAAGGCAATTTTAACTCCCTTCAGGTTATCAGCATAATCATTCTCCTGATTACCGCTTTTTGACCAACAAACATCATACTCCGTTACTGCATGCGATTTGCTGGCTCACTTACAGCCGTGCCTGCAAACGTGTCGCTTCCTAAAGGCCTTACAACATTAGAGCTCATCTCTGGTGGCGCAACAGGATGGATTTTCAAGGTTGAAGACGGCATCGCTTTGAAATACTCAATCAAGACTCTGAAAGAGTTTCAGAAGGAAAACGACGCATACGATTTTTTCGGCAGATGTAGCACCCCTTTGCCGTCTGCGCATATCCTCCAGAGCTTTTTGAGGCTGCCTGGTATCAACTTCATGCCACTCATGGAATGCTCGCTGAGCGAACGAATTCTCAGTAATCAAAGACGGGACTATGATAAAGAAATTTGTCTTGAGGTGTTGAGATTCGAACCATCATGCAAGATAGAGCAATGGGCCATGGAGATGGCAGAAGCCATTGCCTGGCTAGAGTCCCAAAACCTAATCCATGGAGATCTCCGCCCGGCCAATGTCCTTTTGGATCGTCAAGACCACTTAAAGCTTGCTGATTTTGACAGCATGGCCAAAATGGGCGCAGAAAATCCGGGGAATGGTGCTCCATGGTCTCGCCAAGTTGGGTCGGAGGGTGACTTAGCGGAAATTCCAGGGAGGTATGGATTGTACGGAGCAAGGAGCGAACAGTTCGCTTTTGGGTCTATCTTGTATAATCTAACCCACGGATTTGAGCTCTATGAAGGAAAAGGTGATGAAGCTCTTCAGCTTCTACAGAACTTGAAATTTCCAGGTCTGTCCGACTCGCCGCTAAATACTCTTACAGTACAGTGTTGGCATGGGGGTTTCGATACCTTAGCAGACCTCGTCAAGGCTGTGAATGTCTTGGAGGGCGCCGCACAGGCAGCGCACGCAACCAGGTTCGACGACGAATATATCACCGAGAAGAAGACACGTTGCTACGAACTACTTGATGGGAAGCTCGCCGGTATAGAGTTTGAAAGCGCAGCAGAAATGTCGGATACGGGGATCAGCTGTTGATTCTGGGTACATGCAGGATTGGGAGCATAGGAATCGAATTGAACATAGACGTATCTGGCCTCTCTTTGAGTTTTCTTCGAAATTGACGAGCTTGTTAATGCACTAGTAACCTGTATTTTCCGCTACGCGTACATCTACGCTGGTAGGGCGTCAAGTCACATCGTCTCTTTGCCTGACTCGGACTTCCTGCAGCGCCTAGGCAGTCATGGCCGCAGAACGGCAAATGAAATGAACTTTCGGTGAAAGTCAACGAGTAATGTCGCATGCCGATCCGGACAGGGACCGCGAAGAAGAAAAAAGCGGCTTAAAAAAAAAAGAAACACCATGCAGTGTCGGTTGCATGCGTACCATACCGATAGACGAAAACGACAAAAAAAGAAATTGGTGTTTGTGCGTCATACGGAACTCGAATCCGTGCCTCAACTTTGGAAGAGTTGAATCCTAACCCCTAGACCAATGACGCTTTGATTGTTGATGGAGACCAAGCTATTTCTATATATGTAACCTGTGCCGCGCTTTGCCTGAAATGGTCTTCAGGTCCACATTTATCAAGAGTTGCAAACAATTCCACGTAAATATTGATTAAATAGTAGTTGATCATTCATAAGCTAAATCTATTGAAATAATGTATTCTGGCTATGAACGCCTTTTCTGGAATCCTGGTGGTGCTGATGCCGCAAAAGTTGACTCGCTGCCGAGAACTCTACGACGACTTACACAGTAACCGGCATCTAGATATTGCTCAGAGTGTGCCTTCTTCTCCATTATGTCTCCAGCAAAAAGAAAGACCGTAAATTTGGGTTGTTTATTTAAAAGTTACCTCTTCTTTAAATGCCCAACTTGGCGACCAATGCCTCCGCAATATCTTTTGCGAAACTCCCATCATTAACATGTCTCTCATCCTCAACAATCGTCACTCCACTTCCCTCGAGTCCTTGCCTAACAGCCTCAAACAGAGCTTCGTCCGCCTTTTTATCTGCAAAAGGCTTTCCGGGGACTGCAATCATGCTCACTCCGCCCTTTGGAATCCATAGCTCCGTCACGTCCGGCTTCTTTGTCTGTTTCAGCTTGCTCGCTATAAACTCTCCAATCTTGTTGCAGTCTTCTGGTGACGTTCTGACAAGGGTAACGATTGGATTATGTTCCACGATATTGCGGTTTCTGAATTCGGCTGGTAGAGTGTCTCGCGCCCCAAAATTGACCATGTCTGTGGCTCCGAGAGATACAATGTTTGGTATTCCCGCCGCAATTGCCGCTTCCAGCCTATCTTGCGGAGCTGCAAAGACGCCGCCGACAATGAGGTCTGCAATCTCTGTCGTTGTCAGATCAATGACACCATCTAGCGTGCCTTCACGGATGAGACGTTCCATGGCTTTGCCACCTCTCCCTGTAGCGTGAAAGACGTAGGTTTCTATGGGATAATTCGTCTCGAGATGTGACCGTATCGCATCAACACCTGGTGTCGTGACGCCAAACATGGTAATACCAACGCGTTTCTTGCGCAATGAATCAGCTTCTTGTGACGTAGTGTTTTGACGGCTCGAGTACGAAACTGCAGAAGCGGCAATTGCTGCGCCAGCATTGCTGAGAATGTTTCGTAAAACATGGTTGAGCCCTGCGACGTCGACGACAGAGTACATGAGGGTAATATCCGTCTCTCCCATAATTGGCTCCGTGTCACCACTTGCAATAGTGGAAACTATTAGCTTCGGAAAGCCAATGGGGAGAACCTCTCTCATAATCGCCGAAACAAGGGACGTTCCGCCGGATCCGCCAGCCGATACGATGCCGTCAATAGCACCATCTTTGTATAGTTGCTCGACCTCCTTTGCCGCACATTTGGAGATAAACTCGATATATTTGCCACGGTCCAAGCTCGATACATCTTGGCCGGAACCGTGCTTGGATATGAGTTGGGCGGGTGATGTTGTAATTGTATTGTTCTCAGTCACTTGCCGGCCAACATCGATTAGGATGGTTGAGACTGATGGGTTATCTTGAACGCGATCACGAAGAAAGAGCAGCTCATCCAGCTTTGTATCACAGGTTCCAATGACCGCTACCGTTGTCATTTTGCTGGATATCTAGCGTGGTGCCAAAAGCGATTGCCCAAGGTGTGCTTTAGTGTCGTAGCTCGTGATGAAACAATTATCACATCGATACGCTCAAAACAAAAACTCACAACCGACGAAAACACACAGCGAGGCAATTGTTCGGATTTACAGGATTCAGTGTGGATAAGTGAGGGGATTCCGCCTCAGCCTGCATAATTGTACATTCCGTCACATGACTGAGCATCTCCTCACAGCGTCACCAGTAAGACGTCATTGTAGAATGTCACATCAAGACACAATTTACTCTCGCCCAAAAAATCGCACGTTCTAGTTACACCTCACGCAACTATCTTCGTTGTCGTTCGGCAATTGATCCTCTTGCAGCACGTTCCGTCGCACCGGCAATTGAGCTCCACATTGACGTCGATATCCACGGGCCGACTTGTCAGTATCAGGCATTTCGATAAATCCTCAACGGTCATTGTATTTTGGCATTTTCAAGTTTATCTCTTTAAGCTGAAACTCAATTTATCTGAGTGAGAGGGCGACTTCTTTGCCTCCGACACTGTCCTGCCTTGATTCATCCAAAGTGCATTTATTAGTTTGGCTCAATCATGGCCCCTCCAACAGACAGAAAGAAGATCCTCGCCAACCTCAGGGCCCAAGTGGCTGATGGAAAACCAATTGTCGGTGCTGGTGCTGGCATTGGTCTTTCTGCCAAGTTCATCGAAGCTGGCGGAGGCGACCTCATCATCATCTACAATAGCGGCCGCTTCCGCATGGCTGGCCGTGGATCATTGGCCGGATTAATGCCTTATGGAAACGCCAACGACGTGGTCATTGACATGGTGAGGACCAAGAAAAGTACATATTAAGCATGAGACCTTTCTAATTTCTTCTATAGTCGAAGGAGGTGCTCCCAGTTGTCAAACACACTCCCGTCATAGCGGGCGTCTGCGGCACAGATCCTTTCCTCAACGTAAGCCACTTCCTGGCCAAGCTACGCGACCTCGGCTTCGCAGGAATCCAAAACTTTCCCACAGTCGGCCTCATCGACGGACAGTTTCGCGCCAATCTCGAGGAGACGGGCATGTCGTACGACCTAGAGGTGGAAATGGTCCGCACTGCGCGAGAGATGGACCTCCTCACGACTCCCTATGTCTTCAACGTAGAGGAGAGTAAGAAAATGACCGAGGCTGGAGCCGACATTCTTGTTGCGCACATGGGACTTACCACAAGCGGATCGATCGGTGCTTCCACTGGCAAGACGCTGGATGACTGCGTCAAGCTCATCCAGGAAATTCGCGATGTGGCTGTTACCATTAATCCTGATGTGTTGGTCTTGTGCCATGGTGGCCCGATTGCTGCGCCTGAGGATGCAGAGTATGTGTTGAGCCGCACAAAGGGTATTCATGGCTTCTATGGGGCGAGCTCGATGGAGAGATTGCCTGTTGAAGAAGCGATAACGAATATTACAAAGAGCTTCAAGGAACTGAAGCCAGGTAGTGCTTAGATACTGATTCTACAATTTCTGCTAGTACAATCCAATCGCCAGGTGAATTGGCAGGAGTGTTGATTCGTATTTACGATGCAATTTTATTATCTCGAGTCAAGATTACTTGGAAACCTTCTTCTCCCCTTCCATAGCCAAGGAGCCGCCCTCCGGATCTTGCACATCCTCAGCAAGACCAACCATATCACCCTCTCCCATTTCCCCGTTCCATCCATGCTCAAGCAGGTACGCCCTAAACTTTTCATCTTGATACGCCAAGTCTTCGCCCGTAATGTTGGGAACAAAGAGCCACGTCACCAGAATACCGACCACACCACAGATGGCAGCAATGATAAAGGTCCATTTCTTGCCTAGGTTGTTCTGAATCGGCTTGAAAGCCTGCGTACCAATAGCTGCACCAGCTTTGCCCACGGCAGCGCTGATGCCGTAGCAAGTTCCCCGTACGCTGGTGGCATAGCTTTCGGAAGATATGAGACCGAGCATGTCTCCAGGACCAAAGTTGCCAGAGCTCTTCATGAGACCGTAAAAGATGACAAACAAAGGAATAATCTTGGTAATTTTGTCATATGTGAGGCCAATGATGAGGCCGAAAACGAGATAGCCTGAGAAACCAATCATCATGACATTCTTGCGGCCGAGACGGTCGCAAAAATAGGCGCCCAGGAATACACCGGGCAGTGCAAGTGCGCCGAGCAGGAGTTGCCACTGTGCCGTGTTGCGAAGCCCGTTGCTGCCGGAGGTGTCGACGACGCTGGAAATGATAGTCGCAGAAAAGACGCCGTTGGGGAATATGACAAAGTCGTAGAGGAACCAAGCACCGCAGGTGCCGACTAGGGACTTCCAGTAGTATCGCAGCACCAGCTTGTACGGGACTTGCTTCTTGATGGCTCCGCGACGGTAGAGCTTTGAGTTGAGCATCTTGAGGCGAAAGTAAAAGACACTCAGGGGCAGCAGCACACCGATGCCGAAACATACTCGCCAAATGGTGGATAGGTGGTTTGGGCCTGCGGCTGACAAGACGATGAGGAAGACGGAGACTGCAAAGGGGCCACCGAAAGACAGAGGTAGGTTGGTTACGAGAATGAAAATGGGGCCACGGCGACTTAGAGTGCGCTCGTTGGCTGCTTCAGAGGCAGAGGTACTTGCGGCAAGGTATTCACCTCCTGTGTATTTGTTAGTTAAGGGGAGAAAATTGGTCTTTTAATTGAAAAAGGGAGTCTGGGTCTCACCAGCACCGAATCCAACTATCCCACGAGAAATGGTCAACATCCAAAACATGCCATCAATGGTAACGCCATGCGATGCAGTGGCCATTATGCCTCCGACAACAATGAGAAGAGTAGTGAGAATGATGGCAGTCTTTCGGCCAAGGTAGTCGCAAGTGAAACCAACGGCAATCTGGCCAAAGATTTGGCCGACGAGAAGTGCGTTGGAGACACGCGTGCTGACGGCTGAGGTGTACTCTTTGGGGTATTCCTTCTTAAAGAGCACATTGGACATGGTCATGAGGTTATTCTGGTAGCCATCCGAGATGAGGGCGAAACCAGAGCAAATCTGCAGGGTAGTTTAGTAGCTGACACAAACTGAATAGTGTAAAGTAAAGGAGTGTCGACTTACAATGGTGAAAATGTCTGACAAGGACTGCTTCTTCTTGGTGACTGCGGCCTCTGATACCTCAGTCTGACCCATGCCGTCGTCGTCATTTTCGTCACGAACCTCTGGCGCAACTACGGTCGCCACCTTTTTGGAAACCTCATTTTCAGCCATTGTCGCTGTTAAAAGGCTGGCGGCACTAGCACAAATTGCTTTTGTGAGTTTTGCAACAACGTAGAAAGCAACACGCGTCGAGAGGCAGATGTTGGCCACCTTTAAGTCAGTTGCTCTGAGAAGCAAAGAGGCACGACGGGAAAGCCAAAACTCGTCAACACGGGATGGTCTTTAAATACATGTGCCCTCTCTATTAAACCAGCAGCGCCTTTGCAAGCACAGGGAGGATATGGCGGTCGGGAAACCGACAACGATGATGTGGAGTAGAAAGAAGACGGCTGTAGGCGTCCCCATTCACAACTGCAGACCAGGATGCGTCCTTGATCCCACGTGCTCAAGTTTGTTATCTTGGCAACTTTCGATTTTGAGTCCTGCATTGCTAATTATGGCGCGACCATGCTAAAAAAGTCGTTCTCGTAGACCTGGTTATATGGACTTTGGGGTTGCCTCGACGCGCGTAAAGTTTCCAGCCATCTCGGTCAACGCCGCGGTTTAAAAGTAAGATCGGACCATCTCTTAAAAAGAAAAAACAGAGCCAATCGGACTTGGTGAAAATGCACACGCGCTTAGAGTGTGGATCGCCACCAATTTCAGCCGCGCCGTCATTCGTTTCCTGGTGACACTTTCGTCGGAACCCTGATTCGATTGGTGTCGGTGGCGTGATATGTTTTTCATGTATCTGGGCAGACATGGGACCACCAGAAACGGTACTCGGAGAATGAGTTATGCTTAAAACTGTATGTATTCAGGTCCTGTCTCATATCTTACTCCCACCGCCGCCAGGGCTAAGCTTATGCTGCTTTGTTTTGTTGCTGATGAATAATACATTGGCGTAGGAGACGATGATATGTAAGTTGAGGCTGCCCGTTGCTCGTTCGGGCAAGCCAAGACGGCATTCTTCCCCGTCGGTCTTGGCACTGCCAGATTTAGCGGTCCCTCGCGACTACGCGCCGCTGTAGCGTAAGCAAAGCAGTTGCTCCCCCAACTTTTCACCCCCCGCAGCCTGCGTCGGATCTCCGGGGCAAAGCCATCGGACATGTTTCATCGCCGACAACAGCACTGCCTTGGCTTACAATCGCCTTGGGACTAATAAGCGGAGTTTCTCATAGATTGCTGACAATTTTATTCCATATTTCTTTCAATTTGAACTGCATAGTCACTTAGAGCTCTAGTGGCTACTATACATCTCATCTCAGTCTGTTCCTCGCCCGCCGTTCTCCTCGCGCCCTCATGACAATGCTTCCGGTCATGGCCTCTCCGATGGCCAGGAGGTCTGCTCTGCATATTAAAACGCATATAAGAATGATTCACACATCTTTCTCTGAACCGACAGCACCTTTAATGGCCGTCCTCGACGATTACCTATCAATTTCAGAGCCGCACTTGCAAAACGTCCCACCATCCAAGCTAAAGATTGACATTTTCAACTCGCATATGCCCCAAAACACTCCACAAGAGCAAAAATCACTCGTGGAAAAGCTGAAACCATATACAGTCATCTCTTCCATGCGCGAGAGAACGCCGTTTCCAGCATCCCTGCTCCGCCAACTGCCCAATCTCAAGCTCCTGCTTTGCACGGGCACACAGTTTGAGACATTTGACATGAAGGCTGCGAAAGAGATGGGCATTATAGTCGCTGCCGCTCCTGGGCAGGGTCGTACAGATATCTCCGCTAACCCGGGAGTGCCTGTGCCGGAAAGCATCAAAAAGGGCGGTGGCCATCCTACGACGCAACATGCGTGGGCGCTCATCCTTGCTCTGGCTCGCAATGTTGCGTTTGATGACGCAGCCATGAAGGCCGGCCTGTGGCAGACGGGCATGACAATGGGCCTCACAGGCAAAACGCTTGGCGTTATCGGCATGGGCAGGCTGGGTTCCGCCGTCGCTCATATAGGTGCAATTGCGTTTGGGATGAGGATTGTCTGCTGGAGCGCGAACCTCGACCAGGTCAAGGCCGACAAGGCAGCTACTGATCATGGACTGCCCACGGAGACGGAGTTTGGGGACAAGACTTTCCGGGCTGTGAGCAAAGACGAGCTATTCAAAACGTCGGACTTTGTCAGCCTTCACTACGTGCTTGGCGAGAGAACAAAGGGTGTGGTTGACGCCAGGGCGCTTTCTGTTATGAAACCGAACTCGTTTATTGTGAATACATCTAGAGGTGGACTCATAGATCAGAAGGCGTTGTTTGATGTAGCTCGCGCCGGCAAGATTCGCGGTATCGCTCTGGATGTGTTTGAGCAGGAGCCTCTGCCCCAGGACAATCCGTGGCGTAGTGAGAATTGGGGCCGAGATGGCCGCTCACATGTCATACTCACGCCGCACTCGGGCTATCTTGAAGAAGGACTCATGAATCGTTGGTATGCCGAGACGGCAGAGAACGTAGAGAGGTATGTAGCTGGCAAGGAGATCTTGCATAGATTGGTGTAGAAGCAGACGCAGCGGTAGACCAAAGATTATGCATAAAAGATTTGGAATATATCTTGAAGCAAAACGCTTGTGCGCCCGCTTCACTTATAAGTGGGAATATTTTGTTGGTATTATATGTATCGAAGAAAAACTCGTTTATAATCGTAGACCCGTCGCCGAAACTCCTAAACCATAACACATTCAAGGAATATGGGTACCCTTTGTCGCGGTATCGTAGTGTACATTTAACCGAAGAAGATGGAAACCTGCGACAAAAGAGTTAGTAATTTTCTTTTCTTATCATATGCATGTCATGCAGATCAACATACAGCCATGACGACACAGCATATGCTAATGTATGGGCTCAGGCGCTCTCCTATCCTTGCGCTTTTCCAAAAGACGCCAGTAATTCTGAGCGCATGAATTAGCAAACCACCCTATAATGAAAACAAATGAGCCAGCGTACCCGTTCTTATTTCTGTCCAAAATACCAGGCGTAAAGTGATGTACGTATGTGCTTGTGCAGATTAGGAGGAGGATGACGAGGAGGAGCGACTGGAAGTTGAAGAGCGCAGACTGAAAGAGAAAGACTGTTAGCAGCGAAAGGGTCGGTAATGCTCCAAAGAGATGTTTCCTACCATTCTGAATGACTGCCAACCGGGATTGTGCGAAGAGTGTTGGCTGTTTTGGCAAAGTTGCGCGTGGTTGCAATATCACAGGCGTTTTGGGACGTGCTGGCAACTTTATTAGAGCTACGTAGCTCAAAGGGTCAACCTATCAAAGGGGACCAAAGATTCGCCGGCGGCCGACCAACCAGCGGTTGTCACTTTGCCCCACCAACTTCCGTCAGCCACGGCGCACTTCAACCTCCATCATTATCATCTACTTTTGCGCAAGCGCCACAGCTACAGTTCCTTCTCCCGGCGTCCTTCTAATATCATATAGTGTTTGTCGCATACTAAAGGACCAGTTGCTTTCTCGTTGGTCACTCGTGGCTCGGCCACAAGCACACCCGCCAATATGGAGCCTCGAGCGCGTGCCGGCAAGAATGTCGGCAAGATGAACTTTTCCCACAACGAGCGTACGTGCCATAACTCTGCTCCTTCCAGCTAGCTAGCTATCTATCATTTTTGTTCTGTATCCGCCATCTAACAGCGTCACTCTAGTGGCGCAACTCCTCTACGCGCACGGCGACGTCAAGAACCCCCTCCCCGAAACGGTCCGCGTCCTCGACGAAATCCTCACAGACTTTATGCAGTCCATCGCATTTGAATCCGCCCGCGCAGCGCACTACTCTGGCCGTCAAAAGATCAAATACGAAGACTTTGAGTTTGCCTTTCGCAAGAACCCGGCGTTCCTCGGCAAAGTGCAGGAAGTGTTTGAGAAGCAAAAGGAGATTAAAAAGGCGCGAGAGATTCTGCGTGATGCAGAGGATGACATCATGAAGGATGCGGTCGACGAGGAGAAGAAGCGCGAAAAGGATCACGGTAACGCGACTGCTAGTGGCAGCAATACTGGCAAAGCAGCCAAGGCGGATGAGGAGCTGGGCGAGGCCGATGACGATGTTGATGCCGAGGCGGATGCATTGGGCAACAAGAAGAAATGAGTTTATACCCTCTAGACGGGACAATTTGGGTTTCGTTTGGTTTTTTTTGGTTATATGGGATTGCATGGTTACGGCGTACTTTGCTTCATTTTTCGATTATCTAGTCCGTCTGTATCGGATTCTTATGATACAAGCCATCATGACAGAATGTTTATGCGCAATCGCAAGCCGTCGTGCTTCCTAGTCGGCAGCCAACGATATGCAGTTCTCGTTAGCATCTTAATGTCTGACCAAGCTATTTGCTCTTTAATTCATTACCATGTCGACAGCGACCAGCCACCTATTTTAATATTTTATGCAGCTGCGTTCACTCCCAGTACCTATTAGTTTGCGTTATCGGGCCCGCAGCTGCTTGGTGGCGCTGCCAGCTGCCTATTTCAGACACTGCACCGGAGGTTGTCCACTCGCCAAACACCCCCGACAGCCGCAGCACAACCCGGCTTTAGTACAGCGCTCCTTCGCCCCGGCGGTCCCAGACCTTTATCGCTCCGGCGCCGGCGCTGCGCATCCTTTTTCGGCTCCACCACTATGCTCGGCTCGGCGTTTTCTGAACCTATGGTTGGGCTGTATTGGTAATGGCATCTTGAAGAACTGAGGAGCCCGTTCGCTCGTTGGGGCAGAGGGTGTCAGCATTCTCAGTCCCGTTGTGAATTGTGACGTTGTCACTATCCTGCTTTGCAAGGCATTACCATGGCCGGTTTCACCGTGGTTTCCTCGTTTGAACTACTCGAGTCGATAGACTTTGGAATTTTGCCTACAAAGCAATTACGGTATTGAATTCTGCTCCGCAAAATAAGTTCTCTGAAAGCATAGAAGTTGCCCTCCCCCGCCATTATGGCAAGTAGTCAACATCCGGCAACGGCCGCAAACCAGGCCTCGTTATCGACAAAAACCGCCGCTCGAGCACGGGATCAAAAACCACAGAGTTTGTCTCCTAATACTCAAGCCTCGGATAAATCACCGGCCTTTACTGGAGATGAATTACGTCGTCTTTCGCTAAGCCCAGCACTCAGCGGCAGAAACTCACCGATCCCCGATGGCAACTACAATCCCGGTCTGGCCGGCATGCCGACGCCTCGAGCCCAGTCTACACTGCAAAGATTCTGGGCAAACAACAAGCCGGCTATTCTTGTCGCCTCGTCGCAATTTTTCGGCGCCCTCATGAACCTAAGTGCCCGGCTGTTAGAGCTGGAAGGAGAAGGCATGCACCCGGTTCAGGCCCTGTTTATTAGACAGTTCATTACTGCGGTATGCTGCTCCGGCTACATGTGGTGGGTGAACACACCAGATTTCCCGTTTGGTTGTAAAGCAATTAGAGTGCTGCTCCTTATTCGTGGCTTTTCGGGCTTTTTTGGCATCTTTGGCATGTGGTACTCGATGATGTATCTGCCTCTTGCAGACGCCACTGTTATCACCTTCCTTGCCCCCGGTGTTGCGGGTTTGATATGCTACTTTGTTCTGCGGGAACCGTTTACGAGAATGGAGCAGGTTGCGACATTGGTTGCTCTTCTCGGTGTGGTGCTGATTGCACAGCCTGCTGCTTTCTTTAAATCGCACGACGGTTCTGCCGAAATGGAAAACTCTGACGGCCAGTCTTCGCTCCCTGGCTTGGATCACAAGACAACACCGAGAGAACGGCTTACTGCCGTTGCTGTGGCTCTGCTGGGTGTTCTCGGCGCAGCCGGTGCATTTACTACGCTGCGAGCCATAGGAAAACGAGCACACCCGCTCATTTCCGTAAACATATTTGCCCTGACCAGTACCGTGATTTGTGTCGCTGTTCTCTCCCTTGCTCCGCTGCTGGACATTGGTCAACCGGTACTTCGCTGGACCGCTCCCGCATCTCCGAAGCAGTGGTTTCTCTTGCTTATCCTTGGTGCGCTAGGTTTCATCATGCAGTATCTTCTTACGGCTGGTCTGTCGGGAGACAAGTCCAACAGGGCAAACGCCATGGTATACACGCATATGCTGTTCGCGGCCAGCTTTGACCGCTGGGTATTTGGTCACAGCATGGGTTTGATGAGCTTCCTTGGCTGTGCTCTGATTCTCGGGAGCGCCATCACTGTTGTTCTCATGAAGCGTCCGCCGCCTCCGGCCAAGACGGAGGATGTAGAAAGGCAGAGGAATTATACTGGTGAGGCGGAAGCTAGTCCGATGCTCACCACTGTTGGCGGTAACACCGATGACTTGCATATGCAGCGTCTACGCCCATGATGATTTATGAGAAGCATATACATGAACATAGCATGAATAGACTGTTGATTTTTTGTTCTCACATGCATGCTGCAATTGCGGGTTGCAACACCTTCTGATGACGCCATGACAGCGACATCAAAGAAAGCCACCACTTTGCGTAAATTTAGAATATTAACCAGGAATTTTTCTTTACTAATTTTAGATAATGAAAACATTTAACAATAATTTCTGTTGCCTGCTTGTTAATATTGAAGCTGTAAAAGGACACTGGTCTACCCTACCCTAGAGACCACATTGTCACGTGACCCAGAAGAACTACCAGAGCTTCTCGCGAGAGCTTCGACCAACGTCGAATGAAGGGCAATCGCAAATATTTCGACCACGTCAATCATCATCTTCTATCGCCATTTCGGTCGGGAAATGTCACAGGGCCCCTAAGTGTATTTCGCATTCAACCTTTACGCAAAATAGACACCTGCTTTCATTATTCTGAACCCCGACAAACACCACCAATATGGTTCAGATCAGTGAGGTCAAGGGCAACAAGCGCGACAACCGCACGGCTGCGCACACTCACATCAAGGGCCTGGGACTGAAGTCTGATGGATATGCAGAGGCACAGTCTGCTGGCTTTGTTGGCCAGATACAGGCTAGAGAGGTAGGAAACAAGAACAACATGCAACCATTCCAATTGCGCCGTTGGCAAGAGCTACAATTTACTAACATTTTTGGGCAACTATCAACAGTCATGCGGTGTCGTCGTCGATTTAATAAGGTCTCACAAGATGGCGGGACGAGGAGTTCTACTAGCAGGTGGCCCAGGAACCGGAAAGACTGCTCTAGCGCTTGCAATCAGCCAGGAACTTGGAAGCAAGATCCCCTTCTGCCCCATTGTCGGCAGCGAAATTTACTCGACTGAAGTGAAGAAGACGGAGATGCTTATGGAAAACTTCCGTCGCGCAATCGGCCTCAAAGTACGCGAGACAAAAGAGGTCTACGAAGGAGAAGTCACAGAACTCACACCCGAGGAAGCCGAGAACCCACTAGGCGGCTACGGCAAGACCATTAGCACGTTATTGATTGGGCTGAAGAGTGCCAAGGGCCAGAAGAAGCTTCGGCTGGATCCTAGCATCTATGAAGCGATCCAGAAAGAGCGCGTTACCGTGGGCGACGTGATTTATATCGAGGCAAATACCGGAGCGTGCAAACGAGTGGGACGTTCTGACGCGTACGCAACCGAGTTTGATCTTGAGGCAGAAGAATACGTGCCCATTCCGAAAGGCGAGGTCCACAAGAAGAAGGAAATTGTGCAAGATGTTTCGTTGCACGACCTGGATGTTGCCAACGCAAGGCCGCAGGGTGGCCAGGACATTATGAGCATGATGGGCCAACTGATGAAGCCGAAAATGACGGAAATTACAGAGAAGTTGCGAATGGAGATTAACAAGGTGGTCAGCAAATACATCGACCAAGGTGTGGCGGAGCTCGTTCCGGGCGTGCTCTTCATTGACGAGGTGAGACCCCCCGCTCCATGTTCCATGATATTCTGCGAGCCCGTCCGAATAAGCGAGATGAGGTCCAGTTATCAACGATAGTCAAACGAGAAATTGCAAAGAAGAAGCTAACAGTTAGTGTATTATAGGCACACATGCTCGATGTGGAGTGCTTTACTTACCTTAACCGAGCCCTAGAATCGCCAATCGCTCCCATAGTGGTATTGGCGTCTAACCGCGGAATGTGCAAGATTCGGGGAACCGATGACATCGTCGCGGCCCACGGCATCCCCAGCGACTTCCTCGCCCGTCTCCTCATCATCCCAACAGCAGCCTACGAGGCCGACGAAATTAAGCGCATCGTGCGACTGCGCTCCTCTACCGAAGGTGTCGCCATTACCGATGCCGCCATTGACAAGATTTCCGACCACGGCGTCCGAATCAGCCTAAGATACTGCCTACAGCTCCTAACTCCTGCAAGGTACGCCATTGCGTCTTTTTCTTCGTTCAAAAAATGCTTTTCCCCCTTCCCACCTCTAGAACAAAAGAACCAGCACCTACAAAGAGCGGGCCAGCGGATCACTTTTCCACGCCTTGGCTTTCTTATTCTTCAGCCATGGCCCGGCCCCTGCTGCATATTTTTGCCCCCTTGTCCTTCCTAAACTAGACTGGATCCGAGACATGACGCTGACAAGACGCCAACACAGCATTCTTGCAAAGGCCAACGGTCGCACCCAAATCGACGTGCAGGATGTCGCCGAGTGCGAGGACCTGTTCCTAGATGCCCGCCGCAGTGCCACGCTGCTCAGCAGCGAGGCGGGACGTGGCTTCTTGTCTTAAAAAATTTCCTGGTGACCCCCCCTACGATCTCGTTTTTTGCTGCCTTCTTTTACGCTTTTCCCGTATGGGTTTTTGCCTCTTAAAGGGATCGGAGAGACAGATAGTCACACACACTCACACACACACACACACAGGATACAGACGGACTTGGTCGGGGCTGCAGCTGACCACTACGCCATGTGGGCGTCATGTATGGTACGAGTTGAATTCTATGTAGAAACACGGCGTACTGGGAAGGGAACGATTTCTTCGATGCTTTTTTGCTTTTGATATTTGCGTGGATGACGATGGAAGGGAGGAAGTAGAAAATAAAAGAGGGTTTGCAGCAGAACTTGCCTGTTCTTTTTTTATGTCTTGTTTAGGCGCTTCTCTACGAGTACACTAGAAATACAAACATACCTGTATGCCAAGGGAATGGACGGAAGATGGAAAAGCTGGGTGAAGGTACAGGAGCTAAAAGCGCACGATGTCACTATGTACGGTTCTCGGGAACGAAGAGCAGGTCGGCATTCTCCTGCGGCCAAGGACTGCATCTACAAACAAAGTCAATCAATGTGTTATTTCCTCGTCTTCCCCGGTAGTATGTAGAGGACGTTTTAATCTTGGCCCAAGGACCCGGAGTCGGGGCTAGTTCTAATTTAAACAAGAACAACAAGAAGAAGTGTACTACCGTAACGCCAGGAACAAAGAAACATTTCTTGCATATTGCTTCCCGTGTCCCGACTAGCCTTTGTTGGGACGAAATGCCATGCATGTAACTAATAAGCCAAGCGTGCAGCCCTCCCCGGCAGTCGCTTGTTGAAAGGCGCTTTTGCTCTGCTTGCCTGTGCTTCGTTGCTGGGCGCTGTCCCGCATACGTAAATGTCTCTCTTGCCTTTCGGCAAGGGGCGGCCACAGTGGAAAGCAAGACATTTCGTTAAAGACTGGGGAGCTTTTGGCACGGTCCCACGAATGTTGGCCGGCCCCATCCACAAGGTCGAATGCGGCATCTTGCTTGCTTCGCGCGGCGGACCAGGAAAAAAAAAAACTGCCATCTGGAAAGCAGCTATCCGGACGATTCGAATCTTAATTCTTTTGGCAGCCATTGTTTTGGGATCTTCATTGGACGGAAACATCGGCAGAAAACGCCAAAAAGTCTATTTGCTGGGGAGCCAGCTTCAACGGGGACGCCACCAAGACCGCGTTTGGAGTATAACCGGTAGTCTTCGGCTTGACGGTGGACTTTGGGTGGACTCCAATGTTCAAAAGATGCTTTCTCACTTTTCTCTAAGATGCTCTCCGGACGGCTCGCGACAATTTTCTCCGCCGGCCGCGCTTTCACCGTGTCGGTGGGCTCCACGGGCCACAGACTGGGCGCTGGTGTGAGGCTTTTGGCTTTATGTCTCAGGGCCGCACATTCCAGAGGGTCTCACGCAGCGCATTCCGACGCCGCACATTGTCGTATGTGAGCGAGGCTGGGACGGGTGGAGGGTTCCTGAAGCGCCCTGTAAGCACTGTAGCTTGAATTTCAGATGACTCGGGGGTCGATCAAGTGTCTGTTGGCGGCAGGTTGCGGGGGCAAGCCGGCTCAGAATCAGAAGCCATCTTGATTGTCGGAGAGCATTCTCGAGCTCTCCGTTCGTGACTTGAGACCCCTCGAACTTCTGCGTCACAGCATATTCTTTCTTCCCTCAGTTAAGCGAAGTAGACCAAGAGGAAAATAATCCACAACAGGCGGCTGCGGCCCAGTCAATGGCAGGATGAAATAGCGCCCGCTCACACGCTGGCTCTCGCACACGCCCTAGAGATGGGTATGTAACCAGCCTGTGCCAGTATAGTACATACGTACTAAGCTAGAGCTTATCCCCTCACCTTGCTCTTGTTTCTTTACCCTTTTCAATCAAAGAATATAATAGCATGGCGCCGTTTGTCCCACCGCGCCTTTGTTCATGAATGCTTTTGTTTCTTCCTTTTTCTCTACACCCACCGCCGGCTCCCCTCTGCCTTGCCCTCGCAGGGGTTTGTCGTCAAGGTTTGCACATATCGAAGCATAACCTGTCCAGCCTGGCCCCGTTCAAAGAAGCTTTCGGTCTGAGTTGCCAGTCCTCGGATTCAAACTATCTCATTCTCTGGATCCCATTTGGTGTTTTCGCTCTTGGATCCGACCGGCACTGTCTTTCGGCGTTTCCTAGTTCTCCTTAAGCTCGATTTCAGTCGAGTCGTGCGCGCCTACTAATAGAGGACGGACCATCTCTCAATCCCCCTCTCTCTACGGCCAATCGCTCCACGCCCAACCACTCGACGCAGGGGCCATTAGCCGCCGAAGGCAAACACAGACAAAGAGACAACGGTCATTGCAATTCTTTGGATTCGCTTACCCTTGTCTGCAACTCGATTCGCAAGAATTGCCCGGAAGCTACTTTCTTGGACATGAAAAAGAGGTCCTTGCACAAACTTGTACTTTGACGCCCGTTTATATCCTTACACAGGGTGATACGGTCCGCAGGTGTATCTTTGACGTATCCGGATCCGACCTGACCGCACTAACGATATCGCCTTTGACACGAGCCCATAATCAACATCTGGCCCCAACCGGCAACGGACAACCACGTTTTGTCGCAACTTGACCCTGAATCGGTCTTTCACCAGCTTGAGGCCAACAAAAAGGCACTGCAAGCCGTTCTTGCATCTTGACTTCCTGGATATATAGCTGGTGTAATTGGTCGACAGAGTCTGCAAATTCTCAGCTCGTCTCCTGTGCCGACCTTACCAATCACACAAACATGACCCAAGTCTTATCTCTTGCTCCTCAATACACTGACGCCGCATCGGCTCATCCGCACATGGACCTAGATAGGGCTGTCCGGGCCTCTGGCTCGCAGAGTGTCTTCGCCCCTCGACGCTCTCCAAGTCCTGGGACCTCCAGCTTTACCAGGGAACGATCTGTTTCGTTGAACTCAGAACAGACTGCGCATGGAATGTACGAGCAACTGAGAATCAACACTTCCACCGCAGCGATGAAACCAGAAGGGGCAAGAGACGCCATTTGCCTCTGTACCCCTACCCCAAAAATCCCGCGTCCCAGAAACGGTCAGTCCGCTGTCTCAGTGTGATTTCATAATTTGGCTTTGCAGAGAGAGCTTCCGGTCAGAATTTCCAAGCTAACCCATGAAATGTAGCATTCATACTATACCGCCAACACCACCAGTCACAAGTAACGGCAGACAACCCCAAGCTTTCCAACCCTGAAATTTCCAAAATTATAGGCGAAAAGTGGAAACATGAGGACGAGGACGTCAAAGAGACATGGAAGAAGTTGGCAGAGGAGGAGAAGCAACGACACCAGCACCAATATCCAAACTACAGGTACCAGCCACGACGAGGCAGCAAGGCCCAAGGTAGCTGGCCCAACACGCCATCTGGAGAGGAGCCTGGACGCTGTATGAAGTGTAACGGTCGCTCCATCGCAACACCGAGGACTCCTTCGACACCCGTCGCAACGCCACCTTCAGCCCTGCAAGGCGTAGGATCACAAACCCAACCAGGAGTAGCCCGCTTGGACACATCATCAACACCAAGGAGGCTTAGCCTGGAACTCTCGCCAGTGAGTGCGCTGCCTCACCCACATCACCTCCCTCCCGTACGCAGCATGGAAGACGACCCAACATCACCCGGCATCAAGCGTCGTCGTGCCAATGGTGCTGGAAACTATCATACTGTCGGGAGACTACATGGGGGCTTTGGAGACGCACAGAGCGACCCAATGCGGACTTCCCCTGAAACAGGGCCATTTCCTGCAATGAGGCCATACACAAACACAGGACTCCCCGAGATTAGCATGATTCCTAGATCACACAGTGGTCCCATGCCTCCTCCGCCGAGACCGCCTGGTGCTCCTTGGGTTGAGAATGAACGGATGCGGCGTCAAAGTGGATTTGATGAGTCGTTGCGGCTGCCACCACTCCAGACCACCACATCTCCAGTTCGTGCAGCTCCTAACGTTGATCGACAGCCCCCTATGTTGCCATCTCCGATATTCAACCTGCCGCCAACTCAAGAAGCTCGCCCATCCAACCCTGAAGAAACCATCATGTCGATTCCATTTATGCGTAAACTGAGTCTTCTGTCCCACATCTGCCGGCCTTTACCAGTTTCTGGGCAAGGACAGCCCAGCGAGACAAGGGGTGCTGTGATTGCTGTGGAAGGGTCACAGTCCGACATGCTGCAGGATGTCGGGCAGGCGGTTGAAAAAGTTCTCCAGGCGTGCGACGAAGTTGCGCTGCGTACATGGATTCCAGACACAACTCGTCCACTGGAAACGCCAAAGTCAGAAAGTGACGCCATGTTTCCATCATATTTCCGAACGGTCATGTCTTGGCAGGAGAAAGCAAAGGAAATGAAGAGCTACGTTACTCGTGGTGATGGCATCAATTCGCCGAGTGTCAGCAAGCCTCTGGCTGATACTGGGTCTGAGATTGCCAAGGGCAAGGAACGAGTGGCTCCCACGAGCGAGACTGTGCCATCAAACAAGATGCCTGTTGCGTTGATAAAAGAGGGCTATAGTCTGACAATGTCAGACAAATTTGCCTGTAGCCTTCCTATATCAGATTCATATACGCCGCAAGACCACTGGAAGTGGATGGCAACCCTGTGGAGGGGAACCCCTTGCCCTGATCTCGTCATTTATGCATTGCCAAGTGATGAAGACGAAATGAAGAAATTTGGTACTGTTGAGATTTCAAAACGCATGGGATTAATAACTGTGCGCACCCCCAAGGGCCAGAGTCTCGATGAGGCGACCGAGCGTCGTTTGGCTTTTGAGCTTATCGAATGGACCCGGGATGGGTCGTTCCGTATGGAAGTGCCGGTGAACTGGAGAGACCAGTAGAGAATAATGGAAGGGCGACACTCACTCTCGTCTCTGAGAGGAGAACTAATCGATGTCGCCGAGGCGTTTGCCATTTAATCGGTGCTGCGGAGGCGCACATGGCGTACAACATGAGTAAGATGGCGTTTTTGCGATGGTTATTATGAAAACAGATACTGCTTTGAATTGATGATTATGAGTTATGATTAAAGAAACAAGAGCGCAAAATGAGACCGAAATTGCTGTACTGTGATGATGATTGCCAAGCTCCTTTGATCCAATCTACGATTTAGGAAAGCGTGCGAGACATTCGGTGTGTCTGTGTCTCTCCAGCCGACGGTGGGGTCGTTGCCTTGGATCTGAGGCAAAACATCCAACCAAGGGTGCGCCTGTGCCTGGCGGCACGTTCCGTGTCAACCCAGATTCTCACATGGACAGTGATAAAGATCAGGCGTTGCATTTGTACTGGTATAGCGTATCGCAATCGAGAGACTGCATATGCCATTGTAGGAGTGACAAGCCGATGTCTACACACACCTCGTCTTCATAGTCATCGCCCTTGAGCGAGATGTAACTTGCTGTTCTGGATAATGGGCTGCTAGGCTGTCTTGCCCTAGCTAATGTGACATGGAAAGCTACGACTAGATTAGGATGTGTGTAGAAACAGAGAGAAAAAAAAATTGAAAATTTCAACTATTAAGCTTTTTGAACTAATAAAATCAACATGTTTTCCTCTGCATGTCTTCAATACATTTGGCATAAGCCACTGTGGCTGAAGCCTGACTTCCTCAGTACGTCAGCACCTTGGTAGCGCTACAGGGTCTGGGCAGACGCGCCTACACGTGGTTGTACCTTACAACTAAGGAGCACCGCGTAACAAGCAACCTAGTAGGCCAACAAACCCAAACAACGTCCGAACCAGGTGCCGAAATCTATTCATGACGCTGCGCCACGATGTTCTTTTCTCAAACTGTCATTCATAATGCCTGATTTTAAGCCAGGGCAGATCGTGAAGCTCAGCGATGGCCGCAAAGCCACAGTTCGGTTTGCGGGCCAGACAAACTTCCAAGTCGGCGAGTGGATAGGGGTTGAGTTGGAGGAAAAGACAGGCAAGAATGATGGAAGCGTCCAAGGAGAGCGGTATTTCGACTGCCCAACGGGATATGGCATGTTTGTTAAGCCAATGATGGCCACAATCATTGCTCAACCACCGACAGCCAAGCCAGGGGTCAAAAAGACCCGTCCGAGCAGTAGCTTCAACCCTGGAGCTACACGAGCTTCTGTCGGCAACGATGCAGCTCTTAATAAACGAAGGAGTCTCAATGCACCAAGTCCTAGCCCTGTACCGAGAACAGCAACAAGACCAGCGAGCATTGGAAGATTTCCTCCCCCTGCGGTATTAGACCACACGCTTCTGATATTTAGCTCTACGCCGCGGCTAACATGATTCAATTTTATAGTCCCCGTCAAAGTCTCCTACGAAGCCCTTGAGTGCGGCATCTAGCGCCGCTGCGTCAAGAACAGGCACGCCTTCGAATACGCGAGTCGCATCCACTAGTGCACGCCAACGAACATCCGCGCCTGGACAACGAACGTCTATGGGCCCGCCAGCTGCGCCAGCCTCGAAGACGGCGCGACAGACCCCGACTTCCTCTGCTGCATCTCGAGGTAGCGGAAGCATATCACACACCCGATCAGCAAGCGGTCGAACGCCAATTAGTGGTTTGCGAAAGCCGGACCCAACGAGGAGACCGTCTGCCGATTCCCAGGCCGGAGGAGATAGCAAGGCGGGATCGAGGGCAGCGTCTCCCACCAAGAGCGATGCCGAAATCTTCTCGCCACAACCACAGAGCCCCGTTGCAGCGAAGACGAACAACCTGGAGAAGATTGCGGCCGCGACCTCGCCACCAGTAACAGCCTCAGAGCCAGAGCCAACCCGAGCAGCGACTTCGGCAACTACATCTGCACAAAAGATAGCGACGACAGCAGCGGCTCCCCGAACTGCGGCAACCACGGCTTCAAGCCGAGAGATTGAGGACTTGAAGACCAAACTCAAGGTGTTAGAGCGGAAGCGAACGGAAGACCGTGACAAACTGAAACAGTTAGATAAGGTCCAAGAAGAACGAGACAAGTACGAGGGGATCATTCAGAAACTTCAGCAAAAATATCAGCCCCAGCAGCAAGAACTGGCAGATCTCAGAAAGCAGCTCAAAGAGGCTGAAGTGAGGTTCGAATCCGTCGAAACCATGCAAGCTGACCATGACACTGCACTGGAGTTAGCGACTCTTGATCGGGAAATGGCTGAAGAGACGGCCGAAGCGCTGCGGGAGGAGGTTGACGCTTTGAAGCAAAAGAGCGAAGAACTGGAGTTGGAAGTCGATGTCCTCCGCGAGGAGAATTCAGAGTTTAGTAAAGGCATGACTGCAGAAGAGCGTTCCAGCACGGGATGGTTACAAATGGAGCGATCAAACGAGCGACTGCGAGAGGCTTTGCTTCGCCTACGAGACATCACACGAGAGCACGAAGAGGAGCTCAAGATCCAAATATCGGGCCTGGAGGAAGATCTGAAAGAGTTCAATACCATCAAATCAGAACAGGAAACTACAAAGGAAAAACTGCAGAAATCCGAGTCTGCTGTAGATGACCTTCGACAGCAATTGGAGACGGCTCTTGGTGCCGAAGACATGATTGAAGATCTGACTGAGCGCAACATGGGCTTGTCTGAACAAATGGAGGAGCTCAAGGCAGTGATTGAAGATCTTGAGAGCCTGAAAGAGATCAATGACGAGTTGGAAGCAAACCATGTCCAAAACGAGAAGGAGCTTCAGGACGAGCTCGACTTTAGAGATAGCGTCATTACGGAACAAGCGAGAAGGGCGGCGCAGCAAGAAGAGAACCTGGAAGATATGGAATATACCCTCTCTAGATTCCGGGAGCTGGTCACGAATCTGCAAACTGACCTAGATGATATGCGTGCGTCTCAAGCCGTCACTGAAGGAGAATCCGAGAAACTGAACGATCGATCGCGAGCCATGATGGACCTGAACATGAAACTACAAATCTCGGCGTCCAAGGCTCAAGTCAAGACAATCGACTTGGAGCTTCGCAGACTAGAAGCCCAGGAGGCAGAGCAGCACCTCGAAATTGTGAAGCTGTTCCTGCCAGACACCTACAAGGAAGAGCAAGATTCTGTGTTGGCACTTCTGCGCTTCCGCAGACTGGCATTCAAGTCGAGTCTTGTTAGTGGCTTCATCAAGGAGAAGTTGAACGGCCAGATAGCCGCTGGCCATGAAGATGACGTTTACTGCGGGTGTGACGCTGTTGATAAGTTAGTGTGGGTTAGCGCCATGTGTGACAGATTTGTCAATGACATGAATCGCTGCTCAACCGAACAGTTCTCACGCTACCAGAATGCTCTCTTGGAGTTGGAGCCTGTGGAACGGGCCCTAAACAGCTGGATCGACAGCCTGCGCAGAGATGACTTGAAGGAGCAAAAGTGTGCAGAAGAGTTGAAGCGCACGGTGGCGCTAATGTCACACTTGGCTGAAGTACACATTGCAGGCGATGCTCCTGGCTATGCGGACGAACTGTACATGAAATCACTTGTCATGCAGAGCCACCTGGAGTCGGCGGCCATCTCTTTTAACACCACCCGGGCCATGGTGGAGCGTGTGGTCGGCACTGAGGCCGCCGATGTAGAGATGACGCAGCTCTTTGCCAAGAAGTTTGAGGCGGTCATTAACCAGACGAGGAGCACCAAGGTGATTGCTGCGAAGGCAGTTCGGGCTCTTGAAGATTTGAAGACCCGCTCTCTCTCCCTACTACCGGACACCCGTGGATTCTTCGAGGAATGTGAGGCTGCCAGCCAAGACCTTGCGGCGCAGTCGGAGAAGATTGGCTTCGAGGTCCACAAGCTATTGACTCAGGATGAAGGACGGGCAGAACCATTTACTTACGGAGATGTGCAGACCGCTATTCACCAGGCAGTACTTGAAGCTACCTCATCGACCGAGTCCGACATGTTCTCAAGCTACCTGTCAAAGCTCCGAAGCCTCAATGCACAAGTGGCAGATGCTATCGCTCTGGCCACTGACCTAGGACAGACGCAAGAGTTTGATGTCAACCCCGCTCCTTGGAAGCTTCGATCTCAGGAGCTTAAGGCCCTCAAGACGGTACCGTTTGACACGGAAGAGGAACTCCGACGCCTCAAGGATGAGCATAGCGAGGCCAGGCGCACGATAGCACAACGAGATGAACATCTCAGCACGGCGGCGCTCAAGATCGAGACATTGGAGTCGAGGATGAAGGATGCACAGACGAACATTGAAAGGATTACAACGCTTCAAGCCAGCCTCGATCAATCCAATCAACATGCCAGCAGCCTCAAGGAAGATATCGAGAAGCAAGATCGTGAGCTCAAGAGCCTAGAGTCGGAGCGCGACAAGTGGAAGAAGGTAGCGAGCGACAGCCGAGCATATGCAGACGGAGCAGATGCGGCTGGTATGAGGGCTGGCCAGGAGCGCGCCGTGGCAACTGCTCGTGAGATGGACGCGCTCAAGAAGGATATTGACAGCCTCCAGGCTGCAGTCCGCTATCTGCGGGAGGACAACCGAAGAGCACGCATGACTGAGCAGCAAAACTATGACTGGCTGGCAGCGCCGCTCAAGAAAGCAGCCAGTGTGGCAGAGCAGCGCAAGGCTCTCGTTGCGGCCGAAGGCAAGGATGTACTTGGCGAGCTGATCAAGATTACGTCGTCTGCAAGCGTGTTTGACTACGCGAGCATTCCCAAGGACAGACTGGCGTGGCGATCGGCCAAGTCGACGCCGCAGTACCACGCAGCCAAGCAGACAGAAGACTATGCGACATGGAAGTCGTGGCAGGATTCGGTGCTCAAGAAGTCAGAAATACTGCTCAGTGGAAAAGCTACATGCAGTGCTTCCGAGGCAGTAAAGCGCCGCGCCGCAGCACGACTCCAGATCAGACTACCGGCTGGAGCAGATGGCAAGCCCATCAAGTCTGGAGCACGGAAACAGGTGCAGATTGTAGGGTCCAAGGAGTGGGATGCGCTGCAGGGTGCAAGGGTAGCAGCCATGTAAATTTGTAAATTACAATTCCGGTTTGGTTTGGTGATTCGTACATAGCGTATACCCGTTGGGATTAATGCACATTGGGATTAATGCACATTTCGATTTTTTTCCCCATCATTTTCACCTTTGCCCTCTTAGAGTATTTTTTCGTAAATGTAAAATGGGCATGCCAATAATTGCGTTGGCAGTGTATAATTTCATGTCTATGTAAAAACGAAGCACATCATTTATATGCAGAGTATTTTTTGTAACGTGAGAGGGCCACTGTAATCCCACTCAAGACCACTTTCTACTCTACAACCATATATTCCTTAGACCACCTTTGATAGCCCATCTAAGCCTTTCCCTTTTTCTTGTCCTTTTTCTTCTTCCCGCCCTCTTCCGCACCACTCGCGTTCCCACTACCCGCACCACTACCACCAGCAGCACCACCAGCAGCACCACCCATCAACGCCGCCATGGGATCCTGCCCACCCTGCATACCCTTCATAATATCCCCAAACAAATTCTCCGAAACACCACCCCCCGTCATCGCAGCGCTCAGATACGGCACAAACTCATTCATCTTCCACCCGCGCGGCACAGCCGGTTTCGGATACGGCTTATCCTCGGGGGGCTGAACCTGGCCACCTATCCGCATCCTCAGCCCCGCGCTCTTTTCCGTCGTCGGATTCTCACGAAGATGCTGCGCAATCAGCAGATACAAGTGATGCTTGTTGTTGATGTTATTGTTTGCTCCTGAGTTGCTGCTGCCGCTGCGGCTTTTTAGTGCGACTTTTACCCGGCCTGGGTTCGACCAGTCTTTTGGATGCGTCTTTTCTGGCTCTAGCACGGTTTGCAGACGCAGCCGCGAGCAGGCATTTGCGATTTCGCGCGCGAGCGGGTTGCGTACTGCTAGGGAGGCGCTGATGCGGCGGCCTTGGGCGCGGCTGCGGGTTGCGTCGAAGTAGACTGGGTATAGGCATTGGTAGTCTGCGTAGGCGGCGCGGTCGTCGGAGGTCATTTGGCGAGGAGCTCCGCTTCCTCCGCTGGGTTGAGGGATATTGCCTGGGTGGAGAATGTGTTGCTTTGCTGCTGCTGCTTCGGCGGGAGGTTGTGACGACGGCTGTTGTTGTTTAGCTGGTTCGCGGCGACGCATAATGTCCGCGTCGGCAAAGTCGTCGAGGTCCATTTCTTCCGGGTCCGAGATGACGTCTGGGTCACTGTCGGAGACCTCTTCTATCCTTGGGTGCGACATGTTGGGCGCGCACTCTGAGGTAATGAGGAATGGGAATTGGGGTGGATTGTGGTGATGGAACGGAAGAGGAGGACAGAGAGGTTGAAAGAGATGGGATGGATGGAGGTTGATTTTTGGCGTGCGGTATTGGTGGGGGTGGGGGGGGCTTGTACAAGGGTGGGGTCTGCAATGGAAAGGCTGTCGATTTGGGTGGACAGTCTCGTGCTTTCAAGTCCTCTGCAGGCTGAAGATGCAGAACCATGAGTAAAAGGCATTAAACAAAGCGTTGACTTGTTTGGTAAAATATAAAGTTTGATTTGTACACTGCATAAAGTACTACAACCTATTTCTCTGCAGGGAAAAAAAAAATGTGATGAAAAGAACTAGTTGCGAATCAGAATAGTTACACAGACAAGTGGTATCAGCCAACCAACCAATTTGTTGCTTGGTATCCGAAGAGAAACCGAACCCCGATTCCATGTTTCCTTAAACAAGTAAAAAAAAAAAGGGCAGAAAATTAAACATCAAACAAACATTGGTCTTTTGCCCAGAAAATAAACATCTTCCAATAGTATAAGTGTGTGATACAAGGTCCTCCCATCCCTTTTAAAGCACAGGAGAGCATATGTTGGTTGCCGTTGGGCTCGTTTTTTTTTTAAGATCGACTATAGCTGGACTTGGAGCTTGTATATTTCGTCCCCGGAGGATGTTGATCCTCGTCGAATTTACAATAGGGATGAGAGCAGACGCCATCCCTGATGCTCGGGCACTATTTTATCAAGCATGTTAGCAACTTTGCGGGTTTGTGGGTTGATGAGCTACCATGACTTACGTGATGTCCATATATGCATTCCCAGTTCTCGCATTCTTGGCCGTGCGTGCAGGGGTTCTGTCGCGCAAGAACAGCAATGGCGTGAATCTCCTCGCCGTTGGGCTTGTAGTCGTGGACAAAGTTGCAAGCCTCGCCCTTGGCGCAAGGTCCCCGCAGGAAGTGGTTATTGCAGAGCTTATCCGTGTCCTTGCGCTTCTTGACAGAGTCCATGACAGCTACATTGACAGTAATGGGCTCATCGAGGCCGCGGGCGCCGGGATTCCAGTCGGGCTGCTGGGGCGGAATCGTCTGGTACTGCGCAGCACCGTTGGCGGGCGGCGGCGAAGCAACAGTGGATTTGGAGCGAGGGCTGGGCTTAGAAGGAGCCAGCGGAAGGCTCATGACCGGGGGAGGAGTGCCATTTGTAATGGCGTTTGCATATGATATCGTCGACGAGTTGGCGCCGCTGGACGAGACGCTGCCGGCAGGGCTGGCGGCGCGGGCAATGGCGGCCGAGGCAGCGTAGGCAGAGGTGCGCTCGACGAGCTTGTCACCGCGGAAGAGATCCTTGGGAAGACGTGCAACCTTGACGCCGGTAGCCTTGAGCTCGGGAACAATGGCGACACCCTCGAGGACGGTGATGCGGTCGTTGGTCTCGGTGTCGCGAAGGAGCTCATCTAGGAACGGGCCGTATCCGGCGTCATGGGAGATGCCAAGGAAGACTTGCTTGCAGTTATAATTTTGGACGTGCCACTTTGCGTTTTCTGGAGAGCAGTCAGTAATAATTTCTTTTTTTTTCTTTTTTTTTGGAACAAAAGTGTCACGTACCCTTTATTTTGCTATCAGCACGCTCCTTGGCGGAACCGATATCAATAAAGTCAAACAGGGCGCTGCCCTGAGTGAAGCCAACAGCAAATTCTTTAAAGTCGGTCTGGCCAACGGCTTTGATGAGGCCGGCAAAGTTGGCAAAGACCTTGGCAATGATTTGAACATTGTCGGCAACGTCATCGAGGTCTACAAGCTGCTGAGATATGGCGGTTCGGAGGGCGCTGGCAGCCTTTTTGCCACCTTCGAGGCCTTGCTTAATCCAGTGTTCTTGGAACTGTAAAAAAAAATAAGAGTTGGTATGGGACTTGAGAGGCAGCAGAGCAAAAAAAAAAAAAAAAAACCTACCACAAGGCCGTCTCCGTCAATTAAAGCAAGCGTATATGCGTTGTGGTTCTGTTCTCGTCAGAAAAAAGTCCGTGGCGCAAAGTCGACTCCCGTGTCGCAAACAGGGACAGAAGGACAGAATCATGGCTTTACCTTTAACTGGCCATTTTCTTTGTATATCGCGTCTAGTTCGGCCTCTTGCTTGGTAATTTTTTGCTGAATATCTCGTCTACCGCTGGTAGCGTCGGCAAGATCAAGCTGGCAATTTCGCAGTTCGCCCGAGAGACGCTCGGTTTCTTGTTGGAGGGCACGCTCGAGGCCTTGGCAGTATAGTAGAACATCCTGGCAGAGGGCAAAAAAAAAGAAAAAGGCGTTAGGACAGTCCAATTGCAGCAGATGTGGGTAAGAGGGTAAATGCGTACCTCAATCAGTTTATCCGTCGAGTCGCGCACAGTCATGAGGTCGTTGTATCGGTGGACAAAGGCCATGAGGTTATCTTGGCTGGGGCCATTTTGGCTCTGGCCGTTTTTAGCGGCCGGAGATCTCTGCATTTTCGACTGCGGCGAGGCGTTTACTGTATGGATTGTGGTTATTTTAGGGCGTCTATGGTGTGTAAAAGCGATTTCGAGGTTATTTCGACGCGATTCGGGACCGTGTAGGTGTCGAGTCGGCGGCGAAAAAAAAAAGGGTCGGGTCTGAATTTTTTTTTGGCTGGTGAAGAAAAAGTGAGGCGCGGGTGACGGTGCGGCGCGACAAGAAAGCTCCGGCAAGGTAAGGGAACAAATGATCATATAGCGGCTAAATATAGCGCAATGTAGTCGGCTGTCATTAACTGGAGGTTCTGGAAATTCCCGCAGCACGAATCGACAGTGGTTTGTCGTTGTTCAAGGGTTTGGGGTTGGGTTTAGGTCTGGTTGGGTTTGGGTTGGGGAGACTTTAGTTGGTTCGGCAGGTGATTTTACCAATGCACAACAGGCAGTTGGACGGACCGGACTGGCTCTAAACTTTTTTTTTTGCCCTTCTTTCCCGAACCAGTGCAAGCGCAAGAGAGCAAGCCCCGGGCGGCTCCATTAAACACGGAAAGGGTGTGGGCGACAGGCGGCGCGGGACAGGACAGGTACCTACCGTTCTGGGGAGGTTTCTATGGCGATAGAAGTACCAGTTCCAAGGGATTGAAAGAAAAGGGAGGCAGTACGTCTGGGTGTGTTGAACAAACCATTCACCGTCTTTTATTTGTATACAGTTAAATACAAAGTATTTTCTTTATGTATAATATAGATATGAATATTAATATTAACATTTATTTTTAGGCATAGTCACTCCCTACTCTTCACCTTGTCTCTCTGCTGCATTGGCAAACCGGGGTATGGCGCGTGTCAAACAGCCCGCCCATATCGATTTCGATTAAATTAGGTATCACGCCCAAAAGGTAAATCTGCCAGGTAGGGAAACTCGGGAAAACTGGGGAAAGGCCTCTTGTCTTTGGCACTCCTTTTTTCTTTTTTTTTTTTTTTTTTTTTTTTTTTTTTTTTTTTCAATATATAGCCGCACCGTTTGTACTGTACGAGTCTACAATATGGAGTACCTACCCGTACACTTGCTGCAAGAGATGTTGTGCGGGGCCAGATGGAAAAGACGATTATGCTGGATTTGCCCCCTGATTTGATTAGTAGGACTGCAAGCATATAGGCCAAGACGGATAAATCGTATACTCGTAGTTTCTATAGATAGATATCTGGATTATACAAGCTCGTGGTACGTGGGCGCCTGTTGGTTGACCAATCGGAGCGCAGAAAGCAGTCCGTCTTAACCGCCGGCCACATTGGCAAGGCCACGCAACGTCGCATACACCTGCGACCAAGCTATAATATCTGTGTTTAATTATTAGCGCTGATGGAACTGCAGAGGATTCGAAACCCTATACAGGCCTACCTGTGCATCCATTGTAACAATGATTGGTAAATGCATTCATCATGAGCTGGTACACCTCCCCAAAATATGTATGCGACGCCGATCGTCATATACCGGTCGCTAACGCCACATTGGCGCTTCGAAAAATGTTTAGACTATACATGATGCATTATAACTGTAATGTATCATACGAGTAACCTCGATAGTATCTTTGCACTTATACGCGCAGACAACAACACTTTCCTTCTCAGCCCCAGCCTATCACCATTTCACCATAACCATCACTACTGTAACTAAACTACCCGCCCATGCAGCCACATCTTACTCAATACTCACTATACTATCCTTTGTAAAAAACAACCGAACCAAGCCTCGAAAAGGCCGCGAAAGCCAGCCACTCCCACTCCCACAAAGACTCATGTCTCCCGATCCACGCTGCTCCGCCCCAAAACACTGCACCAGCACCCCCGGCATGGCCGCAGACCCAACATACTGATAATACAATGCAACCGGCCTCTCGACGACATCAACCCCCATCTTCGCGGCGTCGTCGTCACCGTCCTCCCCTTTTTGCTGCTGCTTCTGCTCCTCGCACACACCCAGTCTCTCACACCCGCCGTCAGCATACTCGAACGCCAGCCCAGTGCATAACCTCATGTCGCACAGCGCCGCGCAAGGCCGGCGGTATACCCGCACCCGAATCACGTTTTCGGCCGACGCTGTCGCCATGTATGTCGGCGCCGCCATCAGCCGCCGCATCGTGTGCGGGTTGCACTGTAGTGCCGTGTCGACAACGGCGCTGCGCCAGCCGGGCACTTTACACGCTGCCGAGACGCCAAAGTTGCGTGCGATGCTGCCGTCGTCGGCGGCTGGGAGCAAGATGTAGCGAGGGTTGCCGGCTAGGGGAGTTATGCCGCTGAGGATGCGGTGTCTGCAGGAGCCTAGCACGTGTACGCGGCCGGATGACGTTACGAGCTGTTGAAAAAGGCCGTGTCAACAGTTTGGGCTATTTGAGAAGAGAAGGGGGGAAAAAAAGGACTTGCTATGTTTCGCGAGGTTTTTTTTTTTTTTTTTTGGTTCACTTACTAGTAGACTGTCATCTTGCCATGGACGGTGGTCTTGTACCCAAAACGACTCTGCATCGTCTGCATTCTGCAGCGGCACCGACAGGCGCACTATATCTCGAGATTGGATAGAGTGCAGCATAAACTCGGGCGGGTCGTCGGCCTGGCCATTGTGCTGATGAGGCTTGATGCAAAATGCTCTGCCATTGTAGCAATATACAGCCAGGCTCGCTGCGCCTTGCAAGTCGACGCACCGAATGCTCCTGGGGATATACACCCCGTCGTACCATCGCAGTGGCGGCGGAGGCGGATCTGGTGTGTCCCATATCTGCAGGGAGCCGCTGTTTTTGAGACGCATGAAATCGCCCTGTGTGATGGGATGAGCATTTTGTTGTCTGGTGCGTGTGTGTGTGTGTGACACGTAGTTAGAGAGGGTGCTTACCTTGACTTTTACTTGAACGTGGCCCATGACCCTCAGTGGTTCTACTATATACCAGGTTGCTGTATGCATACGCGCTGGCGTATAAGTTGCTGATTCGCTTGAAAATTGCTCAATGCGCTGAATGCCGTAATCGTCCAGGTAAATTCTGATTGAGTCGCTGTTATGCGCTGTCCCGCTCATGTCACCACCGCCAATTCCACGCTGCCATTCCTTTATATTCGCGATATCAATTACATGGTCATCGTCACTATGCTGTAAAAGCTTCTTGACCTTGTCAAATCGATGCAATGCAGCGAGAACCTTCCACAGCGGCGAATCTATAGAGTGGGATGCAATCATCTCGCGCAACTCCCAAGGCAAGCCACAAATCTCAGAAAATCCAGGCAACATGTCAACGCTTTCCTTGCCAAGAGAGCTAATGGCGCTTGCCAATAAGCTGCGCACGTCAGCTTGATACGGCACACCGGGTACCGGGCGAGTCCACGTCCCAAGCGTCCACAACTCTTGTAGACTCAGTGAGTATCCTCGCGCAGCAATTGCAGCATGGCAGTCAACATGATATAGATACGTTTCCGTATCCCCGCACAGCTTGCAAAGCTGAGAGCGGCAAAGCACCCAATTTGATGATTGGTTGTCGCCACCGTACACTTGCACGGGGTCACTAGAGAGTTTAAGCTCGGCCGAGCCGCCAACTGGACCGCCTGCTTGGTGCTTTGGAAATTTGAACTTGCAGGTGTATTCTGAAGACGAATCCAGGTCATCAGCACTCAGTACTAGTTCAAAATTTATCAGAGTTAGCTATTTCCATGTCTTTGCTGTATACACAATGCTTGACAGAATGTGTGGTGACCAGACCGGCTTACCTGCACGGACGCTCTCCGATGGCTGAACCGGGAAGCGACATAATAGGCAATACGGCATCTGTATTGGAACATGCCGCGGTGCTTGCTGCAGAGTCTCAGTCTGATGAGTAGACAGGGCATCCATGGTTCATGGCTTATTATTGGCTATTATTAAAACAACGTAAACAGTCACATGAAGAAAAGAAGATCGTATTATATAAAAAGTTGAAATAATAAAAAGAAGAAGAGAGGAACAGAGAAAAAAAGAAAAGGCACAGTATTTGGGAGGGGGTTGCGCCTCTGTTTCTGTTCAGATGACCCCTTCCCAAAAGAGCTGCGCTGATGAACGCACCTTGCCCCTCAATACAACCACCAACCACCACTACGGCTCATCGGCGGCGCTACGAAATGGTGACGCCTCGAATAGGCAATGTTAGCTTATATCCCATAACAACAACATAGTTTCAACAATGCGGATGCGCCACACCAGGAAATTCACTTTTGCTTTGCATCGGTTTGTCTGATGGATCGACGTGTATATCCCAGTTCACCAGGTGGTGCTGCAGGTTTTCATATCTGAAATATGTCGCCAACGGTAAAAATGGTCCGTTTCTTGGCATTTCGTTACTCTGGAAATCAATATCTAAGATGTACTTTTTCCACATCATGCACCAACGCACTAAGTTTGCGAATTCATCCATTGCCAAAACGTCTTGTCTCCGCCAAAGTCGCCGTCAAATAAAAATGGCATCATTCCATCACCCGTTGCATCGCCCTCGCTGCCTCCTCCCGCTGCGAGCTGAGGATCCAGCGGTCCAGCTCGAGCTACTAAATCATTGAATAAAAGCTCATACGTAGGGTACAGCGGTGCAAGCGTCGACAAGCCCAATTCATCCGGCGGAAACGTCCATGGTGCCGGAACGCCCCAGTTCTCTGGTAGCGGCGACGGCTGGACGCCAGCCGGCTGTGCCATCGATGTCGTCGTCGTGCTGGATGAGGCGCAATTTCCTGGAACAGCAGCAGCTAAACTGCTTTCTAACGAGCTCTCTGGGGTCGTGTTGGAAGGTTCCTGCGGCGTAAAGAGGGAACTCGATTGCGGCGCTGATGTCGCGGTGCTCGGGGAGGCTGACTTGCGATGGCCAACGGCCTTGATGAAACGAGAGTGAATCGCTGCCAAAACACCCTGTGCGGCGCGAGCAACGGCATTGCGCTCACGCATTGCTGCAAATCTCTCCATTGTCCAGTGGAAACGCTCCACGGCGCTGTCTCGCATTTCGTGGTGTTGGTGAGGAAACAGTATGAAGATGGACGCGACTACGACAATGGCATCAAAACTGCCAAAGAAGAGATGAAAGCTGCAACTGAAATTAGCAAAAGAATCTTTATAATATTAAAAAAAAAAGGGGGGGGTGGGTGGGGGGGTTTGAATCAATCTTACCCTCTCCACGCAGCAAGCGGCAGCCCATCAAACATCCTTTGTTGAAGAGCCAACATATTTACACTCGCCGTCAACGCCGCCTCCCGACTTGGAGGGTGACTAAATATATACGGTCGATGAAGCGCCATCAGCGCAAAGTAATGAAGCTGCTCAAAGTGCAATCGCGTCATGTGAATCCACTCCTTGACATCAGTGTGCTCATCCCACCGCTTGTCAGGGTTCTGTAGCCGAAATACGGCCGGCTTCTCCTTCTCGAGCGTCTGCAAGCGGCGGTGCGTCTCGTCCACCCTGGTAAAGTCGCGCGGGTGTGAGCCGTCAAACTCCAGGTCCAGAATTAGGCGTAGATTGCGTGCGAGCTTGAAGAGCCAGATGGCTCGCGTCACGAGTGTCGGCGGGTCGGTTGCTTCGTTGCGCGGCATCACGGGCGTCTTGGTGCGGCTTGGCGGCACCGGTGCGTCGATGGGAAGAGACGGCAGTCCGCGGTGCCAGTCTATGCTGCCTGGACGTCCGAGAAAGACGGCCATGTTTGTGTCCCTGTTTGTGTTTAGATAGATAGGTTAGCTGGAATGCGTAGGTAAGTGTGTTAGATAATGGCTTACCATGTTACCAGGTACATGTACATTTTGCGCCGTCTTTGAATCAGCCACTGGTTCTCAAGAATACTTTCTATGCTTGACTCTTTGGGCTTAGGATCCAAGTTGTCGCGATGAAACCCAAGCTCCTGGGCGTCGCGGATCGCAGCCGCGACACCATGCCACTGCCCGCATATTAGCTTTTCATCCTTTTTTTTCTGGTCAAGGTTCAAATAAGTCAAACAAGATACTTACACACTCGCTGACATGTGCCGTGTACTTCAAAAACAAGGCTCTTGTAAATTGTGCCTGCACAGTCGTCTCAGACAAGTCACTCTTCCCAAACAAGCTCATAATTGCCATCCCCGACTCGCTATAATCCGTCGCCAGGTCCTCAAACGTCATCCCACCCGCATACTTGAGCGCATCAAACATCGGGTCCGGCCTCCCCGGCGACAGCAGCAGCAGTGCACAAGCCAGCATCTGGAACAATAGCGCAGGGAAGAAGCGCATCTCGGCATCTAGCTCGTCTGGGGCGGAAAGCGCCGTAAGCGGCAAGGTGTTCCACCGCTGCAGCTGCGCGTCGAATATGTCCCTGTCCACAAAGTTGTACTGCTGATCTATGTCGCGGTAGTACATTTGCGTGAGCCGCTCAATGTGCATCTTGGAGGGAAGCTGGCGTATAAGACCCTTGTACTTTTGCCGCACCGGAGAGGACTCTCGGCCCGGGCGGGAGGGCTGCTGGAAGAGGGTGGTGCCGGGTTTGGGACTATTTTCGCTGTTCGAGTCATTGTCCTGGTCTGCTGTTTCAATTGACTGCAAGAGGTCAAGAGTAGAAGGGCCTGATGATGCGTAGCCGAGAGCTGCAGCCATGGAGGCGAGGCTTGCTTCCTCGTCTAGTGGGGATGCTTTGCTACTGCTGCTGATGCTCTCTGAGGTGGTGGGTTGGCTAGGTTGTTTCTTGAGCGGTTTGCCGTGATCTTTTAGGCTTCTAGAGGTTGGAGCACCGGCTTCGTAGGCACAGCATGATTCTTTATTGCGGGTGACGCAGTTTCCGCATGGTAACCCTCTGTCGCACTGAGAGAGAGAGAACGTTAACTGCCGCTCTTTCTCATGTATTGGAATATGGTTTAGAAAAAGGTAAAAAGAGATACCAACCTTTTGCTTGCGTCTGTGGCATTCAAAGCACGAAATCACCAGCCTCCTCCTCTTCTTTGGCGGCGGTCGCACATCGTCCACAAAGTCCACAACGTCTGCCATTGACATTTTCGCTTCTAGATTCTCAATGGCTTCTTAGAGTTAAAGAAAAGACAGTTAGGAATACGCCGGGAATGTATTTCAAGCTGGAGACCAAAGGGTCACGCGTGCCATTAATAATGCACAAGCTCTCACCAAGCGCCAATGACGAGTCATCGCACTTTATATATCATTCAACCCATGCCATGGAGTTGTTCTTGTTAAGTCCGGGACTGAGGTGGGGCCGTCTTCTTCGCCACTTTTTGGCGGCGCGGGAAGAATTGCGTTTTCGACTGGGGCTGCAAGTTGATGACAACGCTTTACTGCGTTTGGAAATGCACGTTTGGCTGTGCCACTTATTAACTGTTTTGCAGGTCGATCCCACTTGTTAACGTGCATGATCGCACCGATAAAGTGTTCCCTACTGGCACATGCATGTGTGAGCAACCCAACTAGTACATACGTCATTCGGTATAGCTACTTAATTAGATGACCTTTAGATGCGTTAGTCCTAGTATTTGGTTTCCTCGTTAATACACCCCATTTGCTGGTCGTCTGTCCCATTTTTATTATATTATAGCTGGGTTTGTATAGCCTATTCCCCAAAACGATAAGAGGTTACTTCTTCTTCGACTCGTCATAACTGAATGATTTCCCTGGCTCCGGGTGCAGCCATGTCTTGATCCGGTGGTATTTTAGGGTAAACGCTTTAGATGGGGAGAAGTGCGTCGCCCAGTCCTCGTCAACTAATGGATATCGCCGCGATGGCGCAGGTGCGAGAGGGTTATCGGGCTGCTGGATAAACTCACGTAGCCGACGCTTAGCTTCATCGTAGGTTCCGCCCCTCCAGAATCCATGACATTATTCAAATCGTCTAAGTCTGCCTGCTGTGGCGGTGGTGGACTCCATTGCACTCCATATGTTCGAATCCGCTCTGGAGTTCTTCCTCCATCTCGCCAGACAAGTATTTCGTTCCAAGGTCGTATTGATGCCTCTATGCACTTCTCGATGGACCTGTAAAGCGACTAAATCCGTCGCGGGTGCAGATTGTTAATGTATGAGGATAGCCTTATGCGTCTTTGTCCATTAGCGCTTCCCGGCTCGAATCTTACTTCTGAAGGCAGCCATTGATACTGCGATGAGAACCTTTGGCCACGCGGCTCCCCTGATTGCTCAGGTGGTTTTCCCGTCCTTCCACAGCGAGCGCATGTACCTCCACGTCCTGGTCTAATGCGGACATACCCGTCACATCGTGTTCCTGCCACTCTTGGGCACTTCCAAATCTGTTTGGGGCACACTTCTCCCTACCACCATAATCAACAGCGTCGAGACGGCCGACGCATCCACCGTGGGCGAGAATGCGAGTACTTCCAAATACAAGAGGATACAAGTCCGGATCGGCCAGATATCAGCCCTCCTGTCTGACCAGAGTTTCAACTTGAGTCGCCAAGTTCTCCCGCAACTCTGGCGTGATAAGAGTATCTGATTTACAGATGCGTGAGACGGAGTCGAAAACAAGCGTGATGCCCACTTCCTCATGTAGCGCTACCTTGTCACGTAATTCAGCTAAACACCAGTCCCACGTTGCTTGACTGATCAACTTATAAGACAATGCCTCCTTGGCCCATTCAGCAACGATGGCCGGGTTATGTATATCGACATGCCAGCGTGGCTTGGTCCGTGATGGCGTTCATCAACTGTAGCATCGCAGACTCACGAGCCGTCAACCTTCCTTGTGTCCTGACCAAATCCATGTGCAAAACGCTCGGCGGCTGGCAATTCAATAGGCACGGGCAGGCCACAGCCAGGAATTTTTAGTTGGTGCCTGCAGCTATTTTCAAACTTGAGATTCAATTTCATTGGTTGGCGCCGCTGCGTTAAGTTCTTACAGCATTTACGAGGATCCCGATAATGCGCCTCTTGCGATATTTGGTATTCTGACAGATTGCGCCGGTTCCTTGGGCAGAACACCGGAACAGATGTCAAAACTTGGCAGTCTCCGTCGAGGTATGCCCGATGAACAGACACCAAAGATGGGTGCTCTATACAAGGAAAATGATAAAGTATTGCAGGAAGGGATAGTTCCGTGAGATGGCGCAACTACCTGGCGACCGTTCTTGGGGAAGCCTTATCTTGATAGAACTTTCTACTTTCAAAGGCCTAAACTCGAGTTATTTACCATTTCAATTGATTAATCCACTTGACACGACACATCTCGACGAAGCTTCTTTAGACGTGGGTTTTACTGTTCAATCTGTTCTCCGCCACTACATAGCGCCCAGTAGAAGAAAAGGTGTACTTTTTGCACTGTCAAAGCTGTAGAAAATTGTTCATGTCCCATTGTAACCCGTAAGTTTGAATTATCCTGCATGATTCATACTCCTCCAATAAGAGAATACCCATCGCAGCGTCCTACTCCTTCAAAATAGACTAGCCCCATCAGCAATCCGGACAAACAAAACGATACCAGAAAATAACCCATGCTTTGTGCTTTTGTTCCCCACTCCGCGTGAATATTTTTGGAAGTAATATCAGGCTACGTACAGAAGAAAAGATACATCATCAGATCTTCTCAATGACAAATATATGCAAAAAACTTTCACATCCCTCTTTCTCCGGCTCATCGAACACGCTCCGTGTATGCCTTCCACGCTGCGGAGCGATAACGCTCGGCCTCTTCCACCGGATCGCTGGCCTTGATGATGCCGCGGCCGACAATGGCAATATCCGAGCCCAGGTTCCCGATAATTTTGGTGGGCGTGTTGTACTGTTGACCCTTTCCGTCTCCTTTGAGCGTGCCATTTGCGGCTTCTTCGGGTGGAGGTAGCTGGCAGCCGGGGGTCATGTGGATGAATGCATCGTCGGGTTCCGTGTTGAGGGCCTCTTGCGAGACAAAGCCCATGACAAAGTCCTTGTGCTCGCGAGCTGCCTCAACACATGCCTGGGTATACTCCTTGTTCATAAAGTTGCCCTGGCTAGACATTTGGGCCAGGATTAGCAAGCCTCTTTCTAGCGGAGCCTCCTCGATTCCGGCAAAGAGCATCTCGTCGCCTTCGCTGATACTGCTCTTGTTGAAACGCGGTGACAGCGCCGACTCGTACTTTTGCGTTACAGTCGTCACCGAGACAATGCTTCCCTTGCGGCCCTCTTCGCCACGGCGAGGCTCGGGATGTTGGTCTTGCGGGCCGTCGACGGCTACTTCTGGCTTGCCGTCTCCATCAAGCTCCTCATCTTCGTCAAATTGATCTGTCGTGGGCGTTCCAACCGTAACTAGCGTCCGCACTTCGCAGGGATAACGCTCGAGCCATCTCGAGGCGGCATTGGCAAGCGAGGTGACAGACGCCTTGCCGGGAACCATGTTGACATTGACAATGTGAGCCCAGTCGATGATGCGGGCAGAACCACTTGTGTATTGCAGCTCGACAGTGTTCCCAATGTCACCAAACTTGCGGTCTTCGAAGATGAGGAAACCGTGCCGGCGGGCAAGTGCGGCAAGCTTTGCGCCAGTTCCAGTCTCGGGGTGGAAGTCCCAACCAGAGACCATGTCATGGTGAGTCTTGAGAACGACAATGGAGGGTCCAATTTTGTCGGCAAAGTAAATCAGCTCGCGAGCTGTGGCTACATCAGCACTCAGACACAGGTTGGATGCCTTGAGGTCCATGAGCTTGAAGAGATAGGCATTGAGAGGGTGAGTGGCCGTTTCGGCCCTAGACGCGAATGTCGCCTTGAGCGTTGGATGGGGCGCCATTATAGTAGTTGTGTGGTAAATAGCGAATCGAGTTCAATTGGGTGTCTGAAGAAGATTCCGGTAACCCCAAGAGGGGCAATCTGTTCAGCCAGGTGGACAGGCAGAGAGCCCAAGACGTGACGTATGGCAAGTGTTAAACGTGTGTAATAGCAGGGTCGGCCTTTTTTCGAATGCAGACACCAAGAAGCTACGGCACAGGGCGAAGCTTTCTTGGGGTTGGAACTTTAGCCCAGGGCAGTTCTAGGTCCTGCAGTTGAGCTATCCGGCACTGGTGTAGGGTCAGAGCCAGGTTGCTTTGGAGTGAGGAAACAAACGAATGTGCTCGAATGTCCTGTAGCAGAAGAGACTGCAGCACGAGTGTATACCTCGTAGTGTAAGGGGACCGGGGCAGCAGGCTGGTCAAACTCGGAGCAGCATGTGGCCAGTGCAGAGGCAGCGAGAGCGTTCGAGTCGGCGAGGTCGTAGGATAGAAATAGCTGAAGCTGACAGGAGGTTCGTGCTCCTTGGTGTACGTGTGCGGAGGATAACGCGCGGGTTGCGTTGGTGGTACAAGACCGGCGGCGGCGGCGCGGAGGGGAGGGGAGGGGAGGGGGGAAGATTTCAGGTGAGGGTGGTGAGTGTCGAGAGAAGAGAGAGAGTCGAGTCGCCGAGTCGCCGAGTCGAGAAACTAGGGGATTCGAGGTCAAGCAGAGGTTACGAGTAGAGAGTTAGAGAGACTTGCGGCAGGCAGATTGGAGCACAAGGACGCCTCATGTCTGGGTGAGCTGGGGGAGGGGTGTGCGACGGAGGGAGCAGGGCTGTTCTTTTTGACTGTTGGGATGGGTTGGGGATCGATCAGACTTGCAGCTGCGTGCGAGGTGAGGCGGGCGGTGGGCAAAAGTTTTTGTGGCCCGCCCGCCAGCCCGCACTAAGGTACTACGAGTAGGTAGGTAGTCGTAGCACTGGCACTGGGGCGGTCCAACGGGGCGGACCCTGTAGGTCAGTTTACCACTACCTATGTACGTCGAAAGGTACAGGTACCTTGATAAGGTACCTAATAGTAGGTCCGGGTCGTCCTCGTTCCATTGGTACCCGAAAGCAACAAGGAGGGGCCCTCTGGCTGGGACACTGGATACACCTGCATGCGCCAATGCAAGGTGCTCATCACCCAGTTTTTCGCTGCACTCACAGACGGTGAGTACCCTGCCCCGAGCCGTGTGCCGTGACCGTGATAAGGTGGCTTTTTGTTAGACAAGAATGCACAAATGAAAATCGCAGATGGCATTGTTGGCTATGAATGGTGTGAATATACACATGGCCACCCAGGGACGTTTGGTTTCACCTGACCAGCTTGGACAGTATGAGGCATGAGTCGGCGTAGCAATGCTCATAAAGCGGAACAGAAGTGGCAAACTGCGGCATCTATTGGCTTTGCAGCACATGTTTTAAACATTAGTCTGTACATTTTGATAAAGATGCTCGAAATTCTCGGCTCGAAGCAGTTAAAAATGGCGGTATAATTATGATTATAACGATAACCTCTAACCCCCCACAGTGCGACGTACCCACGCCATAGACTTAGCAACCAAACGCCAATCCATTTATATCCATCATCAAAACCAGGTATAGACGATGTTCGAAAGTTGTGTTTCTTGTATGTAATATAGGGAAGAAAGGAAAAGAAGAATAATACAACGTTTTTAGTGTCGGCGGAGCGGGCTTGCAAGAGTTGGCAACCTCCTTCTCAATGCCTCATTCGAGAGACGCTTTTTTATATCTTCAGTCGTTTACGGCGTATAGTAGGTGCGCAGGAATCTACCAATGCGCTTTCGGAACGAAGGTCGCTCTTCGTCATTCATATCACTGAATGAGTCCGCTTCGCCTTTGGCCGTTCGCTTCTCAACTTCGTACTGGCCCCTGGTCGAAAAGGCCGAGGGAGCCCCATTGAGGGCGTAGTTTGGGCACCCGCCGCAGCACATGGTTTCGCCGTCTCTTGGCTGTCGATGTAGTCGAGTAAGTTGATGCGTCGATTGAATGACTGAATTGTACGCGATTCAAGCTGGCTTGGGATGATAAGTTGTATCCTTAGATGGATGGACAATGCGAGCGGCAAGGCTGACTGGAGAATATATATTGAATACCAAGACTATCCTACTACCATGGTGACTTTGATTCCAAACGATGGAGAAAAGTGGCTCTAGCGTCTTTGTCCGCGATGCTCGTTGGCTGTCTGCTGAACGTGGGGAGCATGAAGTCATACAGATGAATTATGAATATATTATTAACTTCATCATTCCAAACAAGCTCCATATATTTTCTGGCAGGACATTTACCGCGTACAAGTACGTCGTAGGGGGACGCAGAAGCTCACGTGCGATATGATCAGCTGAAGTATTAGATATCACTCCGAATACGTGGACACTGGTGATACGAAACCCCCCCCAGCATCATGCCTTTGCCCGTAGCTAAACTGTTTTTAATGTGGATTGATAAAGCGAGAGCGCAATATTGCGAACTTTACAACCCAGGCTGCCGCGTTTCTACTATGCTGTAGCTACATATCTGATTAGTCGCAGATGTCAGAGGCACCTCTGCATCTGTTTGACATTAGATATAATTAGCGTCACAGAATCTCGTAGGTACTGTACATCCCCTTAACTAGCGACCCTTGTCTCTGAGACTGCAGTCTATCTGTACTCGTAGTCCCTGCCATGTAGCTTACACCGAAGAGTCGCATAAGGTAGTTTGACCAACACAACTTCTCGATTTCAACCCTGGCTCCCTTGGCTCGCCCCCTGGCCAGAGCTTGAACCTGAACTAGCCGCCCATTGGTGTGACCAAGCGGTCGGTGAGAGTGGTGTGACAATGGACAAGGCCTGCCTGACGCCACCAGTTTTGGTGTATTTTATTCGTAGTTGGTGCGCCCCCGTCGTTAGTGTCACCATCCTCAAGAGGTTGTAGCGCACTCGGCACGGTTGGGGAAAACTGCCGTTGCAAATTGCTCAGGTAGCGTAATGCAACGAACTTGATTCATGCAAAGCCTTACGAGTACCTATAAAGCTCTGTAGTCTCTAGTACCCTGCTTTTTGTCTCTTATACTACAGAGTGCAGATCGTACTAGCCTACTCTTTAGCATTGTCCGCCCATGTACAACCCCACGGCCCCCTGTCCGCGGAGACTATCGCGGTGGCTAACGGACAAGGGCCGGACCCTGGGTAGCAGATCTAAAACGCCTACCCATGTTCATGCTGGGATGGGAAAAACGCTCGGGATTGGAAGCGACAGCCACCTCCCTTGTTTAACCTTACGAGGTAGGCCTTTGCGCCCTTTACCATTGCGCAAAGTGGAAATGATCCATGTACGGGTAGCCAGGATGAACGATCAATGCAGTGCTGTCGCCTGCCCGTTCTCCTAGATCCTACCATTGCTAACTACTGGACGGGCAAAGCACTTGCTCTCTTGGGTTTGGTCCATATGTTGCACATTATGCACACTGCTCCCTCACCAACAGATGCTTGTGATAGCTCATCTTGTGATGCGCGAATTTCACGCCATTTGGTGAACATGGTACGTAGATGGTCTTAACCGCCAGTGGCTTGCTGCGGCAATACATCTTTCTTTGCCACACACAGCGGCCAATGCGGAATACAAACAGCAGCAGCGACAAATTTACCTCTACAATGTGGACATTTTTGTCATCCCACTATCGGTTTGTTCCACTTTTGATCGAGATTCTGTTCCAAAGGCAAAGATCATCCTCGGAATAAGCACCAATATGTTGGTGTACCTGCCATAATACATACGTGCACTCTCCGGAGTTTTGTAATGCAACGACCTGAGACTCTTGCACGGTTTTCGCTCCCTATTTACAATGTACTCGTAGCTCTCACATGTGCTGAAACACGCACGCAACAATGTTCACCACAATTAACTTGGAACCAATTGCATTTTCGCTTTCCCGGACCCCTCCTCGGTGCTGTGCCGGGCTGTTTATGGGGCAGTCATCTGCATTGCTACCGCACCGGTTGTTCGGTCTGTCACCGAGGAGCTGTCCCGTTACTTGCAGGTTATTAGTTCTCTCATATCGTCGCTCTTTGAGCGGGAACATCCGGAAAACTAGTTTACTGTGTATGGGTTTCGGATGTAGGAAGCGATTACCCGGCCATGACGAGACCATCCCACAATGGAGTTATGCTTTCTTTTGGCGGGGCGAACAAGGCGTAGCAGGGAGGCGTTGTCAGAAATGATAGACAAACGAGGTATTAGATAGCGGCGCACCGCTTCATCAGTGCTGTACTCGTACAAGGGCCACCGTTTTGCCAAGAGAGTATCATTTCAGTTGCTCTGCAGACTGTTGCAAGGATGTCGAGGTGCTGCAAGAGAAGATGCATTAAAAGACGGACATTCCAGTGAAACTCCAATCGGAGATGTCGTACGAGTATCCGCCAACAGAGACTGTCTTGGCCGTATTGTACTGCAGTGGGAATAGACAATTCCCGAGACTCAAATACCCAAGTATTGTAAGCGAAATACTGTCACAGACATTATCCGAGAATGTTTATTCTTTGATTGGGATTACGACGGGGATATACCACAAACCACCTTTTGTGTGAGGGCGGAGCACTATTGTGTGCATTTGTCGAGGGCCATCCGCCTTACTACAGGAAGAAACGTGTGCCAAAAAAATTCATCACCAAAAAAAAAAAAAAGGACCTGAAACTTTTATAGAGGATATTTCTCTTTTCTTTTGACCACGAAATTGCCCGTAAATTACAGCGAGGCGGCCTGGCTTTTGCGCCAAAGTTTGGTGCGTAGTCGAGACGGTAGTAAGCACCACCACGATGATTAAAGAATGCAGATTAGGAGCATAATAATACATTTTGATAAATCAAGAGTTACAAGAAACCACAGTTTGCCTGTCTTTACTTAATTTTGGGTTCTAAGATAATTAACAGCAATTAATGCCATACTAGCTGCGCCGTTCATCCGTTGGCGCAAGATGTCTGCAGAGCCTCTCAAACTCACACCTGGTGCCAATCAATTTCCTTTTGTCAGTGAAGGGTCCAAGAGAGTTGTCAGGAAAAAAATCATTACCGAAACTTTGATCGGCCACGAGAATGGCAATATGGCAATCAAGTGACTGCCGTTACTTAGTACTCAGCAGTTTTCGTCTGTAGACGAACGATTGCAGTCTGAAATGAACGTGAGCTCTTATGAACTCCTGCAAAATTAAACCTGACAAAAATGAGGGAATTTCCGTAGAGTTTATTCAAGTTTATTCAGAGACCTATTAGTCTTTTTCTCAAAGTCAAGCTGGGCGTTGACATGGTTTTAGAGTTGCTCGCCGCTTACTCTGGCCGTTCTACTTCTACGGGTGAGGGGGATGGCCTGAGACACACTGTCACTTTCAAATCGAAGGCAACACGCCTTTTCACAAAAATGGATAAAATGATGAAGAGAAATTAAGGGCATATAAGAAAGCCTACGGCGCTGCGTGCATATTTTACCAGCCATTTAAATTCTCGCGATTTGTGCTGCGCGGTAAATGCATGCCGCCGTTAGAAGAACCAGTTAGCACTGGGTACATGGCTATTGGGCTGCACGCACGCGCTGCGCAGCTCTGCACTGCACTCACCACAGTGGCGGGCAACTCTCCCTCTCTCCCGGCGGCGGTTTTTTAATTTACCCGACCATCAGATCGCAGATAACCGCCTCCCCCAAGACAACGACGAGAAAGCGCATCATATACCCCCATGGTGGCCTTCAAGACGCTTTAGCAATAGCGAGCCGGTCCTCATGATGGCTACTTTTGCACCCAATCCGCGCAGAAGCGCCCGTGAGTTCAAGTACGGGCCATTTGACCAGGACGGTCTCTCACACTTTGGTGCTGGCCCGCCGACCCCCTCACAATCCGACCAGACGCAGGTCTCGACGATACCGCCAGCCGACTATTTCGATCCCGATATTAATGCACATCCCCAGGGCGTCCACCGGCCGCCGCCAAAGGTGCCCAACTGGAGCGAGTTTTATAAAAATGGCTTGCCGCGCGAAATCATTGTCATTGACGACTCGCCCGAGCCGAATGGCACCGCCACAACATCCAACGCTGCACAGTCATCACAATATAGAGTTATCGCGCCGGCACAGACTGTTTCGGGCCGGAAACGAAAATATGACGATGCTGTGAATGGTTCGCAGAATACGGCACCCGCAGCTGATGCTCTACAAGCCAACTCGGCTGCTCCGAGCCGGAAACGAAGGGCTGCGCAACCACCAGCTGCACCGACGAGGGATGAAGCGGAGGAACAGCCATCTGCGGCCCATATTACTCCATCAGTTACTATAGACTTGCGATCACCGGAAGCGACTTCAAAGTACTCGGCGAGCGTGGCCAGCTCAAGCGCTACCCATGCTAGGAAGAGGACGCGACTGCAGGCCAATGGGTCTGCCGCCGCGCCATCAACGTCTAGTCGTTTACGGAATGCATCAACTGTGGAATACTGCGGGCTTATGGCGCCGGCTCGTCGTGCGCGAGACGTTCCTGTCAGAGTTGAGCGTATGGTAAGTACATGTTTACGCTGTTATGCGGCATGTTATCCCCAGTGACATCGATTGCTAATTCTTACGTTTCTTTTTAGGTGTCAATTAATGGAACGAAAAAGATTGACGACGAGGATGGCCATTACATTGTCGTTCCTGATGCCACCATTACCAATCAATGTGAGTCAACTCTCGAGGCAGTTTATCAGTACGAGTCTAACTTGTTTGCTAGATCAAATCACGAAACTACTCGGACAAGGCACGTTTGGCAAGGTAGTTCAAGCGTACAGCCCTAAGCGAAGAGAATACGTCGCCGTCAAGATTGTTCGATCAGTTCAAAAATATCGCGATGCTGCGCGTCTGGAGCTGCGAGTGCTGCAAACTCTTCGAGAAAACGACGAACAAAACAAGTTTCGATGCATACATCTGCGCGACTGCTTTGACTTTCACGGACATATTTGCATCGTGACAGATCTTCTCGAGTCGAGCTTGTTTGATTTTCTAAAAGCCAACAGCTTTGTGCCTTTTCCGAACAGCCATATACAAAGCTTTGCGAAACAACTCTTGACCAGCGTTGCATGTACGTGTATTGTTTTGTTTCAATCGTCCCCGGCTAATATTTTGCTCAGTTATACATGATCTCGGTCTTATCCATACCGATTTGAAACCAGAAAATATTCTTCTTCGAGACGCTTCATATCAGACATTTACATATAATCGATCTATTCCCTCGTCACGAACGGGGCCTCCTCGGCAGGCACATCAAAGGCGAGTATTGCTCGGCTCCGATATCCGCCTCATTGATTTTGGATCTGCCACATTCGAGGATGAATATCATTCTTCTGTAGTGTCGACACGCCACTACCGCGCGCCTGAAATCATTCTTGGGCTCGGATGGTCCTACCCATGCGATATTTGGAGTATTGGCTGCATACTTGTCGAATTCTTTACTGGTGATGCGCTGTTCCAGACGCATGAGAACTTGGAGCATCTCGCTATGATGGAGGCTGTGCTTGATGGCAGAATCGAGCCGGAATTGGTGAGAAAGGTCAATCGGACGAGCTCAAGAAGCAATAGTGCAGCAGGGTAAGCATAGCCGTCAAACCGGACAGGGGAGTCTGGACTAACAGAAACTGCAGCTACTTCAAACGTTTAAAGTTGAATTATCCGACAACGGATACCAGCAGGGCCTCGCGTCGCTTTGTCAAGAGCATGAAGCCCTTGCAGGTGAGTGAAAACTGACGAGATACTCCACGATACAAAGTCTTACGTTTTACAAAGGACATTATTCCTGGCAACAATAGTTTTTTGAAGGGTTTCCTTGATTTGCTGCAAAAGATGCTGGTATATGATCCTGTGCACCGGATCACGGCCAAGCAAGCACTAAAACACCCTTGGTTCCGCGAATCTGTTCGTGACGACGGCACAGAAGCAGCAAGACTTGCGTCTGAGAACCCAGAGATGCTGCGACGTGGTGCTCGAAAGCAGTCCTCTGCTCTTCCGCCGTAAAAAGGGCAGCGCAGTAGGGGACAAGATAATTTTTTGATTATATAAGTTGGACATGTGCATTGTTACGGCCATTTTATTTTTGGGAACCCATTCAAAATAACTCTGGCATGGGATATCTGCGGAACGAGGAATGGGATAACTTATCCTTTTATATATATATTATATCATGGAGCGTTGGGGGATATTATGATTTGTTTATCTAATGACGGGTTCTTGGGAGCGAACGGAGAGCGACTATACTGGGCCAGAGCCATACTAAGGACTGGGGAATGATTTTTACAGCATTATACATATTCTGGCGTTATATCTTTTTCTTCCTGCTTGTCTCCTCCTGACAGTGGGAAACCAAATACATATATACTCTAAAGAGGTGTTTTGGGGCGTGGTTGTGGATGCCCCTAGACGTGGCTGGCCATATGTTTATAAAGACGAGGCAATGTGATACCAATGGTGACTTTCAAAGGTACAATGGTACCGAAAGAAATAAGAAGAATTATAATCTCATTGCAAATATCTGTGGTGTCGTAGCTAGGTGTGCATGTCTCACAGTATGAAACTTTAGCCTTGTTGTAATTATTGGCTCAACAGAGTCTGTCACGAGCACATGTGTTTCAAACGAGACTGTCCAAAGTATTGCCTAGGCACAAAAAAAAAAGAACAAACCCAGACACTCGGCTCCGTCGTCACGGCTTGTTTGGGTCCCCGCGGCGGATACAATGAGGCGTTCAATGGTGCAGATGGGCGTGGATAACTACGACGTATGCGGGGTTGGGCTGCCATGCCACTGGTAGAGTGTGCGTGGCGTGAGTGTGAGCTGTCATTGGCAGCCCGGATTGGATTAGTCTGGCCGGCGTGCGGGATGTGAGGCAAGAATTTACGAGTATTATTACTGTATCAGCAATTGCAAAAGTGAAGGGAGAAAAATCAACCCGCTCAGGTATGTATGTATATAGAATGTTTTGTGTAATGGGAAAAGTAGTTTTATAGCTGGTCCAACCTGTGTTGTTGAGCGCGTTTGCGTGTTAATAGTCGTGGACAATTCCTTGACCAGTCAGCGACGAGTAAGGCGGCCAATTGTGTATTTCTGATAGTAGTATGGGCGAGTATGAGTGAATCAGGAATACTGTACATGAGGTGAATGCGTCTATCAGACGATTCACGGCTCCGAAACTTACCTCGGCCAGGGCTCTGCCGAAGAGGCAAGAAGATGCAAGTTATGGCTGGCAGGGCGGGTTCTGTATAATAGTGGGTTTTAATGGCTTGATGAGGAGAGAGCGCGCAGCGCGGCAGGCCTGGAAGTGCTGCGAACAAGTAATTAGCCCTTGTTTGCAGGGGGCAGAGGGCCTCAACACACCACCTAAAAGGGCTGATTGTCACCATCCATAGTACCCTTCCGTCCCGACTTTCCAAAAGGTAAGAAGCTCCCCAACCTAAAGAGGTGCGTGATCTACAGACCACTCCTTTTTTCTTTAACTTTCTTACCATTGCCAACACCGTTTCTAGTTGTGCTCTCTTTCATTCTATCCGCTCCTTTACATTTTCATCCGACTTCTTCGCTTCCACTTCAATTCAGACGAACCTGCTATTCAAACGACGCTACTGCTACTGGCCGTGCGATTCCTTTCGCGCCGCGTTCGAAAAAGCTCCAGTTAAGGTGAGGTGAAGGAGCTCAGCAAGTCTGTTCTGCACCGCAAAAACCCACTCCCACACCTCCGAGGCGGCCCCCTTTGTCGTCATCCCGCAACACCCGAACTTATTTGATTCAACCCCTGTCCAAAGCTCCGAACCGATCAAAAAAAAAAAAAAAAACCGAACGAAAGGAGGGATCTGGACTTTTTTTTAGCTTCCATCTGGAGAACTGAACCCGCTCGACTGCAGCATAATACGACGCTGCCACGCGAAATCTCTCGGCTGTCTTCTTTTCTTCTTTCTACTTGCAGGACACCACGGGGCAAACGTGTTGTCACGATTACATAGCGCACCTCTGGCAAGAAGCTCGAACTGAAACCATCATCGCATCGCATCACATCTCACAGCCAACATGTCGACGCGATCACAATCAACCCGACGACGGTCCGCTCGAGTCCGCGATGCGCAGAGCGCCTCTGGTGATGAAGCTGCCAATGGTTCCCCGAAGATGAATGGTAATGGATCGTCTCATGCCAATGTCGAGCTGTCAGAGGATGAGGAGCGCGAAAACATTTTTCTTTTTTGGCCCAACATCATCGGTTAGTTTTTGCCATGAGCTTTTGTTTGCAGTCGTTTGTACCTAAACTAATGTATCTCACCACCACCTCACAGGCTACGTCCGCATCATCCTCGCCTTTGCATCCCTCTACTACATGCCGCTGCACCCCCGTACGTGCTCGTTCCTCTACAGCGTCTCGTGCCTTCTCGACGCCCTCGATGGCCAAGCCGCCCGCGTCTTTGAGCAGTCTACCCGCTTCGGCGCCGTCCTCGACATGGTTACCGACCGCTGCACCACCTCGTGCCTGCTCGTCTTCCTGTCGTCCGCGTTCCCCCGATGGGCCATTGTCTTCCAGTGTCTCATTGCCCTCGACTTTGCCAGCCACTACATGCACATGTATGCCACGCTCGTTGTTGGCGGCACCGACTCTAGCCACAAGAATATCGACAAGAGCCAGAGCTGGCTCCTGAACCTTTACTACTCGAACAAGGTATGCTTTGCTCACGAAACAGCCGACTGCCAAATGACGAAACACTGACGCCCAAACCCTTAGACTGTCCTGTTCATCTTTTGCTTCATGAACGAGCTCTTCTTCATTGCGCTTTACCTGCTCTCCTTTTCTTCCCCTCTCATCTCGCCGCACCTCATCAAGAGCGTCGAGGAGACGAGCGGCGGCCAGATGCAGCCCGGTGCTCCCCTCAACTCGTCGCTGCTCAAGCAAATCTTCCCCGATCCTTTCAGCGCCGCTGCGCTCGAGGTCGCCCGTGCCAACAAGCTGGACTCGACTGTGCCCTGGATCCTTACTGGCCTTAGCTTCCCCGTCATGTTTGCGAAGCAGGTCATCAATGTCGTCCAGCTTGTCAAGGCTAGCCGTTGGCTTGGAGACGTGGACGTTAAGACGAGAAAGGCAAACGGTCTTCCCCGAAAGCCAAAGAGCAAGAGGGCCAAGAAGGCATAAAAACTTGAGAGCAAGGCTATCTAATGTACGCCGACTGATCTCTGGCGTGACATGTGCGCGCCGAAAAACATTTGCGGTGAAATAGTAAAGAGTATGTCAACAAAACAAAGGGGAAGGATAGAACCAAACGTTGAACAAATTGCGGGTGAAATAGGAACCGATGACGACAAAGAAATTGAGCCCTAGGAAAGGGCCAAAACGACTCGTTTATTTCTGCATTGTGAGGGGGGTACAGGATTTTTGGGGGCTTTGATCTGGTTGCTTTATTTGATTTTTTTTCTTCTTCTTTTTCACTTTCACTTTTTTCGCTTTTTTGTTACTATACTTTGTATAACTACCTATGATGGTACGGTGTTTGTAATTTGGTTCTTTTTTTTACTTTTATAGCGTTTACCTTAATTGCACCAGGAAACCAAGTCTGTTTATATTGTAGCTGTATTTACAATGTCACGAAAATAAATCTTCCTATCAATGTTTTGTGAAGAATATATTCCATTGGGTATCTTGACAACATGATGGCCATTTTATTTATCCACGCTCCGGTTCATCATCTCCAGTCGCCGCATATTCATTCCCATGTCCATGTACACCCCCATCCAAAATCACAGCCTCATTATTATCCAAGTCATCCTGCACCCTCCTCCACCCCTTCCGTCGCTCCCGTCGCTCCGAAGCCGTGTCAGGCCCGTCTTCTTTCCCCTTGGCTTTAAACATTGGTTTCATGAGCGAGCCTAGGAGCGGGTTACTGCTGAATGCGCCGCCTACTCTGCCGTTTCCTGTCGTATCACCCAGTGCGGTCCTCGACGAAGACGGCGGCGGCGGCGGCGGCGGCGGCGCAGGTTCTTCGGAGACAACATGCTCTGTTTCGTCTTGGTCTGGTGATGATGGGCGCTCCATGGGTGTCATTTTACGCACCACTCGCCCGTTTACGAGATCAATGCTCATGACTTGCTGTCGCTTTTCGTACTCTGGCTTCGCGTTCCATTCCATCTCTCGCATAATCTTTTGCTGCCGTTTTAGTTCTTTTGCCCGCTCCTCGGGCGTGGCCCACATGCTCCCGGAGCCGGAAATGGCAGCCGTCACGTCAAAGTCGGCCGCTTCGTCACGCACAGTGGTTCGCTTGGCGTTTTGCGCCTGGAAGTTGAGCAGCTTGTCGCGGTGCTCGCGCGCCTTGGCGGCGGCCTCGGCAAGGGTAGGCCCAGTGTCGCCGGTGACGGTTGTGCGCGGGTTGGAAAACGGCGCGGGCTTCTGCGAGATTTCGGCGCGGCGGTGGGCGGATGCGTTGGAGGCCATGCGCTCGCGGCCGCGCTCGTCTTTTAGTTCGCGGACGAGGACTTGGACTTCGTCGGGCGTCAGGAGGGCCGCGCCGCAGAATGTACACGGGCCTAGGCCCTGTTTCATGCAGATTACCTTGCCGCAGGCCAGGCAGTTGGGCGCTGCGCTCTGCAGAGGGTGGCGGGTGGCGACGCAGTTGCATTTGCGGGCTTTGATGTCGTCGAGAGATGGGTTCGTAGAGACTTCGAGGGCGCGGATGGCTGCGTCGAGGTCCGCTATGGCCGTTGACTGGCCTGCCATTGGCGTGCCGCCGGATATGGAGATTTTCGTCGTGTTGGAGGCGTTTGGTTTTGGCGTTGAGCTGCGTGAGGACTGGGCGGATTTGGGCTTGGGGGTTTTGGAGAGGGTGTCGCCGACTAGGAAGCCTGCTGATGAGGCGTGTTGTTTTGGTTGCGGTTTGGATGCGCTGGGTCCTGAGGAGGGCGGTGTTGCTGGTCGTGAGGCATTGTTGCTGCTTGGGCCGCTAGATCGGTTCGAATTGGTTATGTATTCGAGGTCGCTTGCTTTCTTATTGTAGGCTGTGCCGGATGGGCCAGAGTATGCTTCTAATAGTCGTGCTTGCGGCGTGTGGATGCCGGCCTTTTTCTTCTTCGGTCCTCGCTTTGCTTTGGGGACGGCTTGTATGTTTTCTGAAGCAGTGGAAGCAGCGGGTACTGGAGCCGCAGCGGCGGGTTGTTGTCGGCGAGCGTTGAAGGATGATATGAAGTCGATAGCGAGGGGGGAGTCGCCTAGGAGGTTGCTGAAGTGGTTGACAGCGTCGGCTTTAGAAAGCGTGGCTGCGTAGTCTAGCACTTGCTGGAGCTCCTCCTCTGGTAGGGGGAGAAGCTGTGACAGCTGGGCTAGCGACATTGTTCGGTGGTTGGGTGCCGGGCCTTGTCAAAGGTGGTGATGTTGAAAAGGATGACGGTAGACGAGGGGAGCTTGAAGTTGAAGGCTGACGTCTTTTGCGTGGGGCGAATGTGGTGTACCATAGGCTCACACAGTAGGTAGTTGATGGTGACTCACGCCGACAAGAGTTGAACAGCCCAAGATGCTTAGCTTCATGCATCCAAAGACGTTTTAAGTCAAAGTCCTGTTTTGTTATCCAAACTATATTTATGCAATTGGCTCTGCTCAGCGTCAGAATGCACGATATCCTTGGTCACAGTACTCGTAAGCAGACCGCCATGTACCCCTGTTTCCGCTATATCTGCTGCTTTTCATTTTTATAAACGAGCAGTGTAATAGCCACATGTAATAGTCCACCCTGTAACTGCTTCAACGACGCTTCCTAGAACCTAACCAATCTCTACAACCAACCCAATGTACCCAAAATAGACTGTCGCAAGGCGATTAGCCGAGCTGACCGAGCTATGTCCGGCGACCACGGGGTCCGCGCCACTGCTCCCCAGCCACAGCTCACCCTCGGCCGGCCGGGTCCCTTCAGTGCCTGTTCAGAAGACCCCTGGCACACCGCCCACTTCCTTTTTTTTCGTTCACCCCCGAACCAGCCCGTCGCCCGTCCGACAGAAAAGGAACGAACACCTTTTCCCTCACCAAACTTGGCAAGCTCAGCTTAACCAACACCCATCACCACCACCACCACCACCACACATCTCTACTATCCTCCCAATCCGCCTCTCAGCCGTCACAATGTTCGCTGCCTCCAAGATCCAGACCCGGGCTTTCTCTGCCTCGGCCCGCAACGTACGTTTTCATTCTTCGTGTTTCCTGCCCTGCCGGAGGTTACCGCTGCCCTCTCTCCAGCTTTTTTCCCAAGACCTCTCGTCTCGTGTGCTAACATTGCATCTCGCATATAGCTGTCCAAGGTTGCCGTCCTCGGTGCCGCCGGTGGCATTGGCCAGCCCCTCTCTCTCCTCCTCAAGATGAACAGTCGCGTCACTGACCTCGCTCTCTACGATATCCGTGGCGGCCCTGGTACGTCAACCTTCTCGCCCGCGGGAGTTGCGCCAATTTCGGCATTTGCGAAACGGAAATGCACCAATTCGCCAACTCGCCTCTGCAAGGTTGCGGTACTATGAGTTCAACTAACCTCTTCTTCTCTCCCATAGGTGTCGCTGCCGACATCTCTCACATCAACACCAAGTCCACCGTCACCGGCTTCGACCCTACCCCCAGCGGCCTCGCCAAGTGCCTCGAGGGCTCCGACATTGTCCTCATCCCCGCCGGTGTCCCCCGCAAGCCCGGCATGACCCGTGACGACCTCTTCAACACCAACGCCTCCATCGTCCGCGACCTGGCCAAGGCTGTTGCCGAGTCTGCCCCCAAGGCCAAGCTGCTCGTCATCGCCAACCCCGTCAACTCCACCGTCCCCATCTGCGCCGAAGTCTTCAAGGCCCGCGGTGTCTACAACCCCAAGACCCTCTTCGGTGTCACCACCCTCGACGTTGTTCGTGCCAGCCGCTTCGTCTCTCAGATCAAGGGCACCAACCCTGCCGACGAGAACATTACCGTTGTCGGTGGCCACTCCGGTGTCACCATTGTCCCTCTCTTCAGCCAGAGCAGCCACCCCGATCTGAGCTCCAACGAGGAACTCGTCAAGCGTGTCCAGTTCGGTGGTGACGAGGTCGTCAAGGCCAAGGACGGTGCCGGTTCTGCTACCCTCTCCATGGCCATGGCCGGTGCCCGCATGGCTGACGCTCTCCTCCGCGCTGCCGATGGCGAGAAGGGCGTCATTGAGCCCACCTTTGTCGAGTCTCCCCTCTACAAGGACCAGGGCGTCGAATTCTTCAGCAGCAAGGTCGAGCTTGGCCCCAACGGTGTCGAGAAGATCCTGCCCGTCGGCGAAGTCGACTCTATCGAGCAGGGTCTCCTCGAGACCTGCATCGGCGACCTCAAGAAGAACATTGAGAAGGGTGTCTCTTTCGTCAACCAGAACCCTGGCAAATAAGTGCACCAACCCAACCGGATGCACAAGCGTGTAATATAATCGCCTACAGTAGGGGTGGCGTCTGGAGGTAAAATGTGAGGCATGGTATAGATGGAGTCTGTGCCTAGCCGTGTATGAAAAAAAGACGACAATCAGAAGATTAAAAAAAAAAAAGTTGCAAAAAAAATTAGCATCTTGGAATTCGGATACCACGAAAACGCATGACGGGAACTAAAGCCTTGTAATGCCGGAGGACAAGGGTGAAATAATGTTTTGATGTTGTGTTGTAACAAAACGTTGCCTGCTCTAGTTTTGTCGACTTTTTTTTTCATGTTTTTAGGACTCCGTATTCGAGTTGCAAAGCAATACTTTTCTTTACATAGACCTTTTTAAATCAATGTCTGTGCCAAACTTGGGAATAATTTGCAAAAAAGAAAACAAAAACCATGTATTAAAGAAAAGCAGTGTGCGTGTATAAAAGTTTTACACTAAATCTATGATCGTATGTCTTCTTTGTGGTACAAGTGCCCCCCCAGAGAATGTCTTTTTATCCACGAAATAGCCCGAACCTCGTGAATATAATCCAACTCTCTGACAGGCTCTAACTTTTTTTTGTTGGCAGTCTAGGAATGAATGAAGCAACAAAACATCTCTAACAATCCTACTGAGCAGCCTGCCGTCCAGCCCTCCATTCAGCAAGCTTCCGCTTGCGGTCCTCCACCTTGCGCTCAAACTCAGCCACCTTTTCCAGGCGCTTCTTATCCTCCTCTTCGGCCTTCTTGTCCGCCACGATCTTCTTGCGGGCGTTTTCGCGATCGAGTTGTTCGGGGCGGCGCTCTGCAATGTCGCGTGGGCGGAAATCGCTAAACAGGCTCTTAAGGACGACCTCAATGACCCAGCAAACGATAAAGTCGAGGGCCATGACGAGCGTCATCTTAAATTTGAACTCCTCTGTAAATGGGACCAGCTTGATTTGGGCATTGATGTCGGGCATCAGTTCCATGGCGCAGGCAAAGGCGAGGCCAGAGACTCCGAGGATGCCGTAGAACATGGCCTTGTTCTCGGAGAGAGATTCACGGAAGGGACGGCCCTGGTAATTGATGGCAAAAGTTGACACTTGTTGGACGAGCTGGAGAAGGTAGATGGCAGAGTTGAGCAGCGACGGCTCAAACTCAGCTTCAAGATCGACATTGTCGGAGCGGCTGCGTGATACATTAGAACGTCTATAAAATTGCTTGCGGCTGGTGAGTGACTTACGGTTCAATCTTTTCGCAGAGACGGGCAATGTAGATGAGTGTGACAATATGGACGGCAAACTGGCCAAGGATGGAACCGATAATGTAGATGTTAAAGATGTTGGGCTGCGGGCGCTCCTTGCTCAATCCCTCGACGACACGGGCTCGGGAAATGCTCAGGAAACAGACAGACATGAGCATACCGCTAATCGTGTACTGAGTGTCACCAAACTTTATACCCTCGAGGTACAGCACTGACAGAGAGTATGCGCTGATCAAGCAGTTGAGTGCAAGAATCTTGTACATCTGAATGGTAGCTACGAGAGTGCAACGTCCCTGTCGGATAATGTTGGGAATGGCAATGACATCGCGAAGCTTAGACGTGAAGGGGGCGGCGACAGAGGCATCACCAAGTTTCAGTGTAGGAGGTTCATCATCACCCAGCTCAGCATCCATCATACCAGTAGTCATCTTCTCGGCGAACGATGCAGCCTTCTGTTGGGCCTGAACTTGCCGGGCACTGCGCGGGTCATTTGGGGCATTCATCAATCTCTGAGCACCAGGAGAAGTAATCGTCTCCATAGTGTGGCCAAGGGACTTGGCATACTCCTCGGGAGTCACACCCTTCTTCACGGCCTCGCGTTCGACGGCCTTGTTAAAGTTGGGGTTGGTAGGGCCAGGGGGGTACAAGTGGGCAATCGGGGGAGGAACAGGGGGGTTGGGCTGGTTGAATCGGTTCATCAAGTCGCACTGCTTCTGGTACATTTCCTTGAGCTTTGTGTTGCGAGAGTGCTCCGCAATGCGATTCAAGTCATCCTTGGTACCGTTGAGAAGAGCAATACCAATATGAGCTTGCTTGAGAGCGCCAACATCGTTGGTACCATCGCCAGCCATCAGAGTGTAGTAACCCATATCCTTGAGACCCAGTAGAATGTCCTCCTTTTGCTTGGGAGAGACACGTGCATAAACCCAACCATACCGGAGAAGGGTCTTCCAACCAGGCTGACCCTGAAACTGGCTGAGGGCGTAACCGGTAACACAAATGTCCTTGTTCTTGAGGATATCAGCCGGAATAGGCTTGGTGACATCGACAGGCATGTTGATCTTGTCATCAACACTTCGCCATATGAGAGCGCCAGAGTTGTCCTCAGGCGCGTCGAGAATCAACACCTCACGGTCAACAATTTCGACTTCACGAGCCACATGGACTGCAGTCAGCGGGTTGTCACCAGTGATCATGACAACTCGGTGGCTGCTCTCGTTGAGCATCTGAACCGCTTCCTTGGCATCCTCCTTGAGGGGACAGTGCAGAACCAAAAAGCCGGCAAAGATCAGCTCGCTTTCAACCTTTTCTCGCTTCAAGTCGTTAATCTTGGCGGCGCCGAGTTCAGTGTCAACGGTGAGTTGCTTGTAGGCAAGGGCGAGGACACGAGATCCCCTGCGAGTAAAGTATTTGAACGTTTCTTCATAGTCGGCAGGAACTTCAACAAGCATTTTCATAATGGTCTCGGGCGCGCCCTTAACACCGGCAAAGGTCCCCTTGAGCTTCTGACCGGTCTTGGGGTTGGTACCGTTAACCATTGCAACGGAGCTTTGACGCTTGAGCGCAGAAGAGAACTGGAAGCGGCGCTTGATCTGAACACTGCCAATAGCCCCATCAGCTTTGCTGGTGCTGGAAAGCACATCATTCTTTCCCAGTGTCCAGCCAAGCGAGCCGAGAGTAGCTTTTTCCATCGGGTCGCCAACAATGTCACCTTCGTCCAGTTTAACAAGAGCATGAGCGGTTGCGAGGACGAGCTGTGTCTCCAGGCTCGCGCTCTTGACAGAGAGCATAGTCGAGTGTGCACCATCCTCTTCCTTCTTGTCGACAACGTCAGAGTGGTTGAGGCCCAACCCGGCGATACCCTCAACAACGAGGTCTTCGCCAGTCAGTGTTCCGGTCTTGTCAAAGCATGCAACGTCGATACGGCCAGCAAGAGGAATGCGAAAGGGTTCAGTACAGAAGATGGCAAGCTTTGCAAGAGCGGCAAGACTGGTGTTAACCGCGAGGCTGAGCTCCATGGGGAGTTCGGGTGGGACAACGGAGGTGACAATCAACACACAATCCAAGAGAAGCTTGGAGCGCTTACGGTCCTTGCGAACACCCTCATCCCAGACATACCAGGAGGCAGCGATGGCAAAGATCAGAAGGAAAAGAATGAACAACAGGGCCTCAACGTTGTTGGCAGAGACTCTCTCGGTAGAGTAGATCATGGTTCGGACCAGGCTTCCCTGCGATGTCTCAAAGCCAGTCTTCATAACAACGGCCATGGCGCCATTGTCAGGAGGCGTAGGAACTCCAGAGGCAGGGGCGGGCTGTGGCTGGTCGGGGTTACCGTGAGTGATTTGGAGGATCTTTGTGCCGCCCCAGAGGAATGCATTCTTGTCCAGGCCCTCAGCATCGAGGGCGGCGTCGGCGGGGCGTAACATGATAGAGTCTTTTAGAAGGGGCGTACTTTCACCAGAAAGCATAGCCTCGTTGACAATTGCCGTGCCTTCAACTAGGAGCATATCACAAGCAACACCGCTGTCCTCCTTGGTTCGTGTTACGGACACAAGATCGCCGGGAAGTAGCGCGTCGCTCTGAATCTCAGTCCATTTGCCAACACGGTACACCCACATGTCGTAAGGCTTGATGCTCATGCCGCGGAACTCGTTCAGGGTGCGCTGGCGCTGCCAAACAACAGTGCTTTCAAAGGCGACGAGCATGAACAGGGTGAAGAGCGAGTAGTACCAGTAGTCGTCGAGCATCCACAGACCAACACAGAAAATCTGGAAGACAAAGAAGGGCGCAACGGCATGCTCCTTGAATAGTTCGGTGAATGTCGGGACCGGGATGTCGAAAGTGTTTGTTCCATAGTGCTGTTCGATACGAGCTAGCTCCGAATTCTTGTCGATGCCGCGGGAGGCCTGAAAACTGCCAATAGTAGGCTTCGGCTCCTGGTCGATGCGGTACTTGAGAGTGTCGAACGTCTTAGTTTCGGGGTCGTAGAGGAACCGGCGCTTCTGGAAGAGGAAAGATAGATTCGTTTTCCCACCAGCCTAGTGTTGAGAGTTGGTTAGCTGGTTTGCTGGTTTGCTAATATCGAGAGACTGGGTTTAAAGGAGGGTTCGTACCTTGTCGCGAAGCAGCTTGCAGATCTCGGCAGAGCCAGCATTAACGATGGGAACGACCTTGATCTGCTCGGCATCCTCGAATTTTGTAACCTTCTTGGACTTGAAGATGGCTTCGAGGGAGACACTCCAATGCGTGCTGAGCCAGACCAGAGACTGGACAGTGATGATGGAGCCAACCCAGACAAAAGTCCATTCCGGGGCGCCAATGTGCTTCTCGTAAAGCTCGGGAGTGAGAAAGTAGCGAAGGAAGATGGGCCAGATGACAGCAAATGGCCAGACGTAGGTGTGGAAATGCAGCGGCAACGGGCGCAGCAGCTCCGCGTGCTTTATCTGCGGATTGTCGACAAGCGGCGCCATGGTTGGAACTGCGGCCGATGCAGGCCAAGGGGAGGACCGGTAAGGGAATAAACAAGTCAATCAGCAGGTCTGGAGATGCCTGTCCTTCTCCTGACACGTTGGAATATGTGAAAAAGAGCGTGGAGCGCGTTCGCCTGCGAGCTCAAAGCGATGCGGAGCAGAGAGAGAATGTGGTGGAAGAACGTTGGCGACCCGCGATCTGTACTTTTCTTGACTCAGGTTGTGGCGTTCTGCGGAATTAAACGCCCCAATTGGGCAAGTCTTCGCCACAGGGGCTGCAGCCTTGCGCACTGGGCGGACCGTAGACATTTTGGTGAGAAACTCCGCGCTGAGTATCCGCGAGTGTCAAATTCCCAGCTACCCGGCACCAGCTTTTCCATCACAACGAGTATTATAGCAACATTCACCAGCTCAATATGTTCAAAATAACATATAGCCAGGATAAAAGTAAACACCTAAAGTGATTTGATACGCTTGAGTGTATGTCACTCATTCGAAGCATACTCCTATGTCTCACCGTCGATGGCATGAGCCTCCAACGTGAAAGGTCGATTACTCGTATGGCACCGTAACATCTATATTCTATCAAACTTCATGCCACCATGCGAGAAAATCGTTCTCAACCTTTTCATTTCCAGTCTTTTTTCCTCTATGCAAATAACCCTCGAGATGAAACATACCTGCTATGTGATGCTAACTTTGCGCTATATGCGGCGCATATGTTTCCAGTCAGAGGAGACTTATAGTAGCCAGTTTCGCGACTTCGAGGTAACCAGCCACCTCAATATATCAAGTATCTAGCAGAAGAAAAATTTTCAAGCTTCATAATTAAGCATATTCACTACCTGCAGACTTAGTGATAACGGTAGTTGATACAGGGTCTTGGCATCATGAATCAACGCCACCAAACACCTTGATGAGCTAAAGTAAGCCCAAAAAAGCACCTGGATGGCACAAATAGTACAGTCCAAAGACAAAAACAACGGCTTTGAAATTCTTGGCGACAAAACTCATGGCTGAAAACGGACACCGTTATTCGTTAGAAAAGAAGCCGGGTCCTCTCCGCGGTTGTCGAGAACCTCGCGTGTTAGCCAGCTCCACAAGGCAAGGTGAGTTGACCGCTGGAAGACGTATATACCTGCCTCATTGAGGATACCAATATTTCATGTCCCAACCAATTGCGTGATTTTAAAGAAATACTCAGCTGATTGAAGGCAGCAGGGCTGATAGCTGAGAGATGGGCTGCCAAATGTCACTTCACCGAAGTCAACGCGTATAAATAGCTGCGTTAATCCCAAAATCAAGTCGGAAACCAAGAATACTGTCACTCAACGAAACTAGTAACTAGCCAAGATGAAATTTGCTGCTATCACCATCTTCCTTGCCTCTGCCGCCACGGCCTCCCCCATTGCCGCAAAGAGTGATGATGCCTCCCCAACTGAGCTCGTCACTGCTTCCTCATCTACACCGACTGCAAATGCGTACAGCTGGAGCGAAGGATGGCAGTCATCTTACCCAATTCACCCTTCGTGCAATGTCACACTGAAGCGACAGCTCGAGGATGCCTTGGGTGAAGCTGTTGAGCTTGCCCAACATGCGAGAAATCACCTTCTTCGGTTTGGAAGCAAGTCCGAATTTGTTCAAAAGTATTTTGGAAACAGCTCCACCGCTACAGCTATTGGATGGTATGATCGCGTCGTCGCTGCCGACAAGGGAGCCATGACGTTCCGTTGCGACGACCCCGACCAAAACTGTGCCACCCAAAAGAGTAAGTTTCTAGTCATTGCCTAATCTATAAGTTCATGCACAGGAGGAGACTAACAGGCATCTAGATTACGCTGGTCACTGGCGTGGAGCGAACGCTACTACGGAAACCGTCATCTGTCCCCGTTCTTTCGAGCTCCGTAGACCTCTGAACTCCGTGTGCAACCTCGGATACACCGTTGCTGGCTCTCCCCTCAACACAATTTGGGCCGTTGACCTACTGCATCGTGTCTTCCACGTTCCTACGATCAGTGAAGAGGTCGTGGACCACTACGCGGATGACTATGAATCTGTGCTCGCGTTGGCCAAGGAGGATCCGTCCAAAAGTGCTCTGGACAGCAACGCCCTTCAGTTCTTCGCCATCGATGTCTGGGCGTATGATATTGCTGCACCTGGTGTCGGATGTACTGGAAAGCCCACTGAAGAGTCAAAGAAGAAGAAGAAGGCGGAAACAACATCGACCATAACTGACGCTCCGACTAGCACTGCAGCAGCTGGCAAGGTACGCTAACACCATAACGGCCATATTTGAATGTAGTCTAATAATGTAATAGGAATGCCACACCCATGCGGATGGTGCTCTGCACTGCGTTTAAACAACAAGCTGGGAAACCCAAAGTCGCAGCTGTTCCACCAACGTACGACAGATGATTCACCTGATAGCATGGAAAATTGACAAAGACGAGGGAAATGAAGATATTAGACATTTAATCAAGTAATCGACTAGATGAAAAATAATTTATTGAATGATCAATTTGCTTGTGAGGGGGGTTGCTCGCTAAATGATGTGTAATTTGAAACGACTGTATCCATTGGCACTTGTAATTCGCCATTTGTTTTGAGCGCCATTGTAACCAACAGGAAGAGAAAGCCCAAACGTAAAAAAAACATAGAAAATACTGCCAGAAGCTGTCTCTTCAAGCTTCCTCCACATCTTCATCCCGACCAGGATACATGATCTCCTGCGTGATCACAGCACGAATGTGATTACCGAGCACGAACAGGTACACGAACAATATTATGATACTCATGCCAGTAGTGAACCACAGCACAGCATCATTACCAAGTTCGTTGGCGATAGTTATTGTCGCAAGGGTGAAACCAGTGTTTGGGAAGACTGTGGCCCACCATCCTAGATGGAAGTGCCTCGGTGGTGCGCGGGCGACGGCAATAATTCCAATGCCGAGCCACCAGAGACTTAGAGCCCATAGAAACACTGCAGCTAGAACGGCCAGAGTCTGAATAATGCCGCTGTCCATCCAAACCCCGTCTCCATCTGGATTAAAGTCCTTGGGCAAAGCATTTGCCATGCCAATGAGTGCAAGGGCTGTGAATGCCGGTGGACCAACACACATGAACAGACCAGGGCGGTGCTCGCGAGAAGGAAGACCAGCTTGCATGAGGCGGCCTACCATATGGGCGTACATGAAGCATGAGACGAAAATGCCTAGGCCTTGGCATGTAAGACCTGATATGACGACCGGAAGCACGGCGATCTCGGGTTGTGTGCCAGCAATGACCGATGATATCGTCCCCGACAGCATGATTGGGAAAATTGGTAGAATCCAGGTAGGCATCATTGTGTGCAAGCCATAGCTGTAACTACCGAAGACCCAACTGTACTGGCCGAGTGCAAGAGCCAGGGTCAGGAGCACGTATGCCCAATAAATGCCCTGAATTGCCCATGCTAGTGAAGTGTCGCCGTGAGGTATAACGTATCGGTCGGTACTCGTGATAATAGTGGCAACTGCAAGGAAGAATGTAGGTAAAAAGAAGCCTTCTCGAGGATGTTTCAATGAATCCATCAAAGTGCCAGGGTACAGGCGAAAGCGCAGAATCATTGTGACGGTAATAGATAGGAATAAAAGGAGATTGAGACCGTAAACAGCCATACCAATTTGCATGAGGCCCGGAAACTGTTTCGGTTGGGAGGCTATCAGGAGGGCTAAGCCTCCTGTGCTCATAGGCAGAGTGTACCACGCCCATGTAAAATGCTTCAGACGTTTTATCAATGGGAGTTTGGGAAGATCAGGACTATAGGGGTCGGCGATGGCATGGTTTCTCTCGCTACCTAGTTTCGAGGCGTCAAGGCGATTGACGACGACCTGCGTCCGACTCTCGCTGGGTAGTTGGGATTCTTCGTCTCGGGCTTTGGGCAAAAAGCCGGAATGTAGGTGACGGTTTGATGCAAGTGAACCTGTTGAGTTTCTCCTGGTGGAGGTATTAGAGTCCGTCCAATGAGACAGCATCCCGGACTCTTCTGTTGAAGGTAAAGTGGTGATATAAGGCTCCCGTAATTCATAAGACATGGTGAAGTATACTTTAGCCCGAAAGGCAGATGAAGAAGAAATGAACAGAGTGCAACCAGAAATATACACAATCCGAAGGAAGAGGAGGTGCGGAGGCTTGAGTGATAAAGGCTCGGGGGAACGCTAAGACTCTCCAGATTTCCGGACGGAAGAAGTTACATGTGTTATACTGACACCACTTCTTTACAATTGATCTACCTCTAAGAATAGGAACAGCTGTGCCATGGCATTACGCATTCTTCCTTGCATGCATATGTACATTCCAATCCACTGCTAATACAGACCCTTGCTGTTGATGCCATGGCCAAACAGCGAACCACGCGTACACCTGGTTCTGTGCCGAGACGTCGCCTTCAACGTGGAGCCTCAAGAACCCAAGCAAGAGATACTTATACGCAGTCTGAGACAAGACAGTTTTGAGAGATGGTTGCGTGGGAATAGCTACTTAAGAGTGATTGGTAGTCAGTCCAGATAAAGTCGCACTGGAGGTTATTATTCGCCCGCCTGTGTCAAGGAGTGGCTCCCCGTGGTTGAAAGGAGGCTGTGAACAATGATACGGGCTACGGTTGTCGTAGTGTAGTGGAGCGCTGTCGCAATATCTTCACCTCAGAACGACAAGGGGGCCGTGAGCCGCGCCAAGATATGAAGATCGTAGCATCATTTTTGGGCCCCCTTGTTCGGCACTTACTCGCGTTGGAGCTCGTGAGTTCCACCATGCACCAGACGTTTAGAGTTTCATGGTCAAGTGGTGTGCACACTGTACCAGCGACATCTCTGGTTGGCTAGGAGAGCGCGCGCATCTGTGGTGTTTAAGCCACGAACGGGAGTTTCGGGACTCTAATCGGCTTGGCGCCCTGCAGCGAACGCCGATACAAGGTGTGAGCCAAAACCGGCTTTCTTTGGTCCAACATCCATGTAAGGTGGGGGCCGGACTCAGTCTTGATAACAAAACCGCCCGTGATTACCCTGTCCTGAGTCTGAATAATTTTGTTGCACGCTTGATGCGCGAACTACCCCTAAGGGGCTTTACTTTAAGAACAGTTCTGTCGAACGATGCAACAACCAATAACGTAGTATTGAATCCAAGAATCAGTTGACTGGATCTGAAGGAATTGGAGTCGAAAACGATACTGCTTCGATAAGAAACGACAGGAAATAGTATGGTAATGCGATTGCGCGTAACAACGGCATTGCATTCCGTGCCAAGGACTCACATGCAGTGTTGTATGGATCTCTCGGTGTGTTTCTAAACAGACTCGTCACAGCCACGATGCCAACGCAATGTGTGCACGTAGGAGTAATATTGTGTTTATCTTTCTTGGCTGGCTCCATACTGAATACTACACAAGCGAGACACAGTCTTTACCAGGGCTACCAAGGGCCCTAGTAGTTGAACGTTCGGCTTACGACGTAGGATTGCTTCCGAGATGCAAGGGCCGATAGTGGCGTCATTCTAGCGTCCTTCCTTCCTCGTGAGAATAAATTGATAAGTTGGACAGATTACATGTACCAAGAAAGTAGTGAGAAAGAGCGGTTACCATGAGATAATACTGTAAGCAAAGAAAGCTTGATTTCACTTCTAAAGGTAGACAAGGCAACTCGCTGTTACACAACGGTAAATCTGTCGATAGGTTCCCAGGAGCCAAACTTAGTCTCAACTCTATTTGCTTTAGTCTAGGGGTTTGCGTATTCCAGAATAAATTTGCTGCTTTTGCACCCTGATGGAAGCAGAGCCGCGAGTGGATATACGACGTAGTTTAATGTCCTAGCGTTGTTGCACTGCCTGCTCTATTAAGCGGACCCGATGGAGCCCAATCACACCCTACATACGCTTCGGGCACCGAGACTAATAAGTGCAATGTCGAGAGAGAATATTTCATCAAGGCCCTGATAACCTTGTAGTAAAATACAACACCGCCCCTGTGTTAATGGGAAACACCTTCCGAATGAAGTGGTGACAATATCAAGCTCAACCGCGCAGAAGACAGTAGATAATATGGCAGGCATATAAGCTTTCTCAAGATATATACCTGATAACTGATAAGTAGAGTAGACACTAGGCTAAGTCCGACGGAAATTACACTTTGGAGCACCGTCCTATGTTAGAGAAGACCGCAGATAGGACACGTCACATTTATCAGTCTACATGTAGGCAACATATATACAGCGAGTTAATACACTAGTTTAGATTTTACGTTAAATACTTGGCGCTTTTCAATATGAGCTAGCTATTGGGGGGGGGAGGGTGTGGGAGTAGATAATGCCCCGTGTCACCGGTGGCTCATTGTGCCGTTCACGATGTGTTGTTCACTCTCACAGATACATCTGTGATCAATTCGGAAAGAAAGCCGAGAGTCGGTAGACAACAAAAATATGCCCAAGGAAACTCGTACTGGACTCACGTAGAGTGGCGCACCAGAGTCACCAGGGGCATCGCGGCAGCAAAACCTAGCAAAGAGCGGAAGACTACACGGCAAGTGGGGTTTAACCATCCGGACCTTAATGTGCTCAATCATATTCTATAACCCGAAGGAACAGTTTTCCTACTACGCTGATGCTGACATACTGGTTTTGTAGCTTATTTCTTTAGAACATTCCCCGAACGTCTTCTGTAGAGGGCTATTGGTCCTGTTCTGTGGTAGCGTCTACTTATACGCTACACAACACATTGCCGCACTTCTACTATGAAAATAGATACATTTAGCGCAGAAAGTGTTCCTAGTAAAGGAGCATAACCTACTGGAAAAGTTGAATACGAAAGACTGACTTGGCACACTAATTCTACGTTGGGACAAGTGAGCCCCACGCCGAAAGTATACCATGCGACTCCAGCGCAGTGTGTGAACTGAAGTGGCCACAAACCGCAGTGCGATGCTAATCTGAACCGTCAACACAATGCAACGACAAATGGAGGTTAAGTTGCCTTTTCGTTTTCAACAACGGCAGCCGCTCAGGCCGGGCCGCGGGGCCATCCCGACCTTACCTCTGCAAGCTCGGACTTTCTGAGCCGCACCCAAAAGCGGTCCGGCGTTACTTGTCGTCGGCGAGACCGAGTTGGGGCCGCAACATGTAGGCGCTTCACATCAGCCTGTACCAAGATGGGGTTCTATCTACAGGGCCGTGAGCTACACAGTCTACGCGCCGGTTGGTCGTGGCCTACGTGACCTTTATCAAGCTGTCAGCCGTAACAGGCACCACACTTAATACCAACTGGAAACTTTCCCACCCACCACCAATAGTTGACCTCTCATGGCTGAAGAGTAACTCTGATATGAACTTGCGGCTTGTAAAACCTTGGCTAATTAAGACGGTGCCTCAGTATCGGAACATGGAACTCTACCCGCGACGAAGCAGCCATCCATTGCCAACTACATTGGACTTTTGGGCTAACTACGCCAACGGCGACATAATTACAAATATGGATCTGTATATGTTGGGGACGCTGCTGCACTGTACCTCATTGACAATTATTGTGCCAAGTCACAGTGTGGTCCGACACCGGAGAACTGCATCCAGTACAATATGACGTTTTGGTGCCCGACGCTGAGCATGGATCTGGATGTAAAGAAGGTACTACAGACGGAAGGTGTGGAGCGACTCCACATCGATCATCGCGACGAAGAGAATCAAGAGCAAGGCCTGGATGCAGGGGTCAATGTAATGGATGAGGCTGGTGATGTTGTGTGTTGAGTCGTCCTTCTTCGACGGTTGTTGGGGCTGCTCGAAAAGCGGAGCCACAATTATGTGTTCTCTAGCTACTAAAGTTGTACAGGTTGATACGAAGGCGTCTAAAATTCGGTAACAATTCTTTGCAGCTCATCCTGTCTTTCGCCACCTTTGGAGATCCGTTTTCGATGAGAGCAAGAACGTGCTTGTGCTACGAGTTAACTAATCAGAAATGAGGAGAATTCGTGAAGGCTCTGCCCAAGACTGCTAAAATAGGCAAGCATGTTCAGCTATCCCAAATTCGTCACAAAAAGATGCCGTGTGATCAGGAGCTGGTGACTGTATCACCCTCTCTGGTTACACAAATCGCGCCACATCTGACCGAGTGGATAACGGTTGTCCGATCATAGTCTCAGATGGTAGATGACAGCCTCATTCCTCCCACACCACTTCTAAGAACCAAAGCTTGCCGCTCGACTTCCAGGCATTCTTCCACTTAAAGCGGCTGTCTGCCTGCTGGAAGAGATCCTTCCAGTCGTCGAGTTCCCGCTCTCGCGCATTACAAACAGTCTTCATTAGGACATCCATAGTTCGTACTGCCTTTTCTTCTGAAAAGCCAAGTGTTTTTGGCGCGGGCAAGACGTAATCGTTGACAACGACTCGTGCGCCAGGACGCATTGCTGGAATGAGCGCCTTCAAGGCAATAACTGCGTACTTGTCTGAGAAAGCGTGGAAAACGTGACGAATAAAGTAAGCATCGGCAACTTCAGGCTGTGGATTGAAACAATCATGTGCCGTGAGCCGGATTCGATGAGCAAGGTGGTCTGGAACCGGTCCAATAGTTGCTTCTGTGCGCAGCTCCGGCTTGTCTTGGACAATAAACGATAGTGAAGGAAACGCTTCTGCGAGTGCCACCGATACGTATCCTTGGTTGCCTCCGATCTAAAAGGACCACATCGTAAGCTTACGGCCACCCCAGGAAATAAGGTGACTTACATCGACAACTCGGGCAGTGCCTAGATCGCTCCAGGGATATCCCTGAATAGTGTGACAGAGATCGAAGCCAGCTCTATCGCTGTGGCTCTTCATGGCCAGGTCGTATCGCTTGGCGCGGACGGGATCAGATTGGATAAATGAAAAGAAGGGACGATTATTGCCTTCCATTATATTGATACCCTGTTCAGTAATGTCAGTAGAAGTGACATTTCGTGAAACATGTGGGCCGTACCGTTTCGTTTGGCTCTTGAGAACCTGGCCATTTCCGCATGGCCGGGACAGTGCTAGCGATGGGCTGAAAAAAGTCTGTTGTGTACATTGCTACCCAACTTGCTATACCTTCGTCGTCAAGCAAAAGAAGCGAGGTTGTGCTGTGTGCGACATGGTTAGGTTCTGGCTCGCGAAAGAGGCTGTTCACCATCGCAAGACGCAAAAGGCGGCGTAGGTCAAGGTAAGGGACATCAACTCCGGATATTTGCTTAACCTCTTTGGCCAGATCTTGGTATGAAATCATGCCGCTGCGAGGGACCACCTCTGCCACTTTGAACTCGACAATTGCCTGGAGTGGAATATAGCTAACAGCCTGCCAGATCTGATCAGACGAAAATCATGAATGAAACCAGCGTGGTGAAGACCTACATCCCAAGCAAAGTTTTTGAGACTGTCGCGAGGTCCAACAACAAGAGTATTTAGCTTCTGTGTAGCTGAGATGATCTTGTTGCGGAGCTTTTGGGTCTCCGCGTCCATATCATTGAATGAAGGCCACGCGCCATCTCGCAAGGGGAATTCTCCCTTGGCATTTCTCGAAGTAAACTTTTCAGATAAAGCCTTGACATTTATTTCGATGCTCCATGTCAGGAGTCTAAGCCTGTCAAGGAACGAGGCAGTGTCCAAGTCGTTTGGAGAAGGATAGCTTCCCATAGTGCTAGGCGTGGAAGGATACAGGTTCTAAATGTGAGGTGCAGGAAATCGTGTGGAAAAGGAGCTGGGGTATTTTGTACAAATAAGCGCCTTATAACGCAAGCCACTGGTCTGCCTACCCTCCATTGCGTCTTATAGCCTGGTGTGGCTTACTTTGGTTGCTTTGATTCCCCGGCCTGATCACGCCAAGAAGCTACGACGTGCAGCATCTAGGTATCACGAGACGACATGTTCCGATTGTAGAGCCAAGAACTGGCCAATCAACCCGAAAAGTGTACAAAGAAAGTGAAGAGATCATGGTCGCACAATGATCAAGGAGAGACATCGGGGTTTGAGTCTTCCTTATGGAGATCACTGCCAGGGTACCGTTTCGTCCTTTGACAAATGTTGATGAGCTCCGTTTACGCACCAACCAAGGCAAGAATTGGAATCAAGATCAATCCCGAAAACTTCACGGTTAAATGCCTCAGCTCGTACTGTCCGGTTTGGCCGTTTGCCTTGGAACAGCCATGGCCCGTAACACAGGGCGCAACAAGGTGGCCTATTCTCTGGATAGCCGGACCAATAGTCTTTGTCATTCTCAGATTTGTCGACTCCATACATGGCAAACATTTAAACGACATGGCAGTCTAAATCAGGTTGGCTGGCGAACAGGCCATGTCCTTTGGCGTCCTCAGTCGACCGTGACAGGGGTGCCCTTTGAGGAGCCATTTCTTGGTTTCCGCGAGAATTCATGATGGGCCGGCGAGTCGGATGGCCGCTCCAGTGTATATTCAGGACATGTTGCATCACTTTAAAGGGACGGTATTTTTGAGAGAACCTCTGCTGTGGCCCAGAAAACAGCGTCAAATGCAGTCTTGGTAGGACTGTGACATTCGGAGGTGGATTTATTACGCACGAAGATGGGACCCTGGTGCGGCTGTAAATTTAGCCCCGTTGAGCGACGCGGCTCGTTACTGCGCCAGCGCCATGTGCGACGTCAACCTCGCCGACGAATTTCGCATTCCTGGGCTGCCTCTGCGACCAGGTAATTCGCTTCTACCGGTGTCTGTGCCACCAAGATTCAGCTGTCATTGGACAAATGAGGACTACGGAAGTCGAGTCAGGACGGGGATAAGGTGCTTCGACGACAGCTGCGACAGAGCTTGCCGACACCATCCCGCGAACTTTAATCCGCCGCATTCGAGACCTACATGGGACGCGAGAAGTCTGAGATTGAATGGACGGCAGATATGAGTGACGGCGACAGCAACGACGAGGTGATCGTGGCTGTGGTGGCTCTCATAGTATCTGTGGTCGCTCTGTCGGCTACGTTTATGCAAGTTTTGCAGCAATACTATGCGTCCGCAGCCGGATACTCACAATGCAATACAAAAGTTATGGGAGACTGGGCCAAGTCGAAAACACGGCGATTTTCGTGGGAAGAGCTCCGGTTCGAGGTCCAGTTCGACGCTCCCGTCATCTTTGTCTCACCACCAGACAACAAGAGGGGTCCGATCCCCGATGCGCCGATATATTTCCTCGATGGTACACAGAAGAGTCTAGACGATACATGGACTACGTCAGATATGGATCTGCGGAAGGAATACATGATGCTGTCCACCAAGGAAAGAATACACACAGCGGATAACGAGAGAGCCTCCTGGTTTGTCTTGTTGTATGCCGTGCAGAGGATGGAAGCCAAGTCAAATGAGTGGCAGCAGAAGCAATATGGTCCGCCAGGAGAGCTCACAGAGAAATATGGTCTGCCGCGCACACCACCGTCGTTGCGAGACCATCATACGTTGACCGTGGCTGTGCAGCGAAAGCGCAAAAGCTGGGATACGATGCCTTCGTCAATAGTGAAGCCCTATGCCACAACGACAATGTGCCACCTTATTGAAATGCTGGCCGCTCTTGGAGTATATTGGAAAGAATTTGACAGGAAGCGTGACCGGTATTGGGCTGAGGGCAACGGATTTCTGGTACTCGGCGAGCGTCTGAGCGACCTCGGGCTCATGTTCTCAGTTCAGGTGTACGGACAGTGCATCTTTGAGAGCAATCGAGTAGTACCGGTCGATTATGTCAAAGAGCTATGCTTTGGCTATGTGCCGACGATATACCGCGATACAATAGACCAGAGCCGACTGAGAGTTCCCAGCGATATGCCTGAGAACTTGGGTTCGTTGCAGATGGCGAGTATAAGGGAGATTGGCGAGACCCTAACACTTATTGGATGCAATAATACAACGGTCAATTATTTTCTTGACGATGGGAAGCGCACGTCGCATATTTTCCCAAGTAGGTTCTCATCCAGCTATACAGATCCCTACCCGCAGCAAAACTAATACTTGTGGCTGTAGTCTCATTCGAGATTTTGGGCATGTTGGCTCAAAATTTTCACATAAATAATAGTAGCTTCACATACATACCGAATCCGACTCCTGATAGATGGGACAAGCGGTCACTTTCCCTGGAAAAGTTGCTAGAAGCATTCAAAGAGCACTTTGAACAAGATACTGGAACGAACCGCAACCCGGCTGTGGCCGCAGTCGTACAACGGCATACCGACGAGATTCTCAGGCACTATAGCGAAAAAGATGGCGCTGAGAGACTCCTTTGCTTGCGGGTTCTGCACATGGCACTGGAGGACATGGATGAGATCCTTACCGGCAAACCTAAAGAGCCAGTGCCACAAGCACCCGCAACACCTGTTGTACAGGAGAGCGCGGTACAAGTCGTGGTTTGTGGAGACGGTCAAGAGGAAAACATCATTCATAATATGCGACGCAGAATGGTGCAGGATGTACTGCGCTCTCACATTCAAGAGGTCCTGCGACTTCTCAACGACCGCGACGAACGTAGCGCAGACGCACAGTCGCTCTACGTACCCGACAGAATACCGGGTTCTCCACCATTGTCGAGATACCACGACCGTTCCAGACATACGATGCCTCGTTTTGACGACATGGACGATGCTGGACCGGACGAACGCCAGCACCGCTTCATGGATGTCTACTTTGACGTTGTCCGACCGCGAGTGGTCCCCCGAGCCGCACATTCCACCAGCCGCAGGGCAAGCGTAGTTGTAGCCGGGAGGCCGCAAAGCTTGCCGAACCTACGCGGCGAGCGTCTTTCCATCTTTGCTGATGCGGCTGCATCCATCTCGCGGCCGGCGTCCAGTAACGGGTCAGCATTTGATCTCACAAAAGATGATGCGACGACGGGCGTTGACGGAAGCGACGGCGGGGACGAGGACATCACTAGTCAAAATGGCGATGATACAGCAAATGATGATGGTGAAAGCCATGTCAAGCCTGAGGGTCGGCCAGCGGTAGTGATCCCGCTTGCTATGCAGGCCGTGTCGCACGATGATGTGTGGTGCGTGTTGGTCTTTAGGATGATTTGCTGGCTAATGATGCACGATTTTCACAGACTAGATATCCAGGTGTCGAAGAGTGAGCTTTTGGGTAGCAGGATGCCGGTATATATTGCATAGGCTGGAAGATATACAGTAAAAGCAAGTAAGATTGTACATGGTAGATTGGGTTGATGAAGCCATATCACGACATAAGAAACATATCTGCAAAAATCTTGGCATGTCACAAATACCAGTGATATAGCATTGAATATAAGAATTCATTTCAATCAGCTTGCGAGTCATATTTTAGACAATCTTTACCGATACGCAGCGTTTCGTTTTACCCTGGAACATTTGCTTCCCTCAAAGAGAAAGCGCCCGAAGCGCCATATGCGGCCCATAAATGTGATGGGATTACAGGGATCCTTGCAAAGTCGCCAAAACGCGTAGTGCTGCGCTGAGAAGTGGGCTTGGATGGCGTGCGGGGGGAAACTTTTTGAGTCGCGCAGGAGGTGGTTGGGCGCTGGGCTTCGATTTACGCCGAATATACGGAGTATAGAGAGAGAGTGGCCGTTTCTATATTTTATTTACTTTTTTCCAATTTTGCACCTGTATTCCAGGATAAATATGAAACCCTCGCTTTCAAAAAATAGGAAAAAGCAAGCAGTTTCTGCAGCACCCGTCAATACGAGTAAACGCCGGAGTAGTTCGGCTCAGCTGCTAATTTAGTAATAGTGTGGCGCGATTCGTTGCCAGTTTGGGCGATACCTGGTGGAGCTGGGTGATTATGCGGAGGAGGACATGTACCTCTCGTACACGTTCTCCTCTTGGGCGAGTGACATCTGTTTGTGCGTGACTTCAGTGCACTAGCAGAGGTCACTTGTTTGTCAGTGGAGCAGTAGGTACAGGTAACTGCAGTGGGTTAGGTACTTTCACCTGCGCCTTCCACTGTGTCTAGGTAGGTCACCCAGCGAGTCAAGCTGCATGCCTGTGCATTCGTAGGCGCAGGGATGCGGGCGACGAGGTTACGAGTACCTTGTGAAAGGGATGACATGATGATGCTCGTAATTGCAGGTTGAGGGCGCTTACATGCATAAAGAGAGAACTGAGCTCGTAATGCTGCACATAAAAATTTGGCGTATAATATCTCGTAACTGAAAAAGGAGGCGTCTCCCGGATCGTCCATACAAACAGATATTGTAAGGAGCATCCATCGAACAACGAAATAGCTCGTAGTTTTCTTCGTCCCCGTCTTCGATGTCGCATCAACTCAACCGTGTCTTTCTCGTGACGTTTGCATGTTGCTACTTTTGTCCTTTTTTTCTTCTAACAAAATATATTTATTGATTCCGAGTGAATGGAGAAAAGGAAACGCGAGTGACCTTCCGAGTCATGTGTGATTCGGAGGCTCCCTAAGGTACCTACGAGTACTCTTAGTATATGGACGTAACAGCTACCCAGACTGCGTGGCGAACGAGAACCGAAAGGGCTGAATTACCATCAAAGAACAAGCTTATACAGTCGCAACAGTATTACGATTAATAATAATCTAGCTAGGTTTATATATACTATATATGGCTAAGCTAAGTGATATATAATATCACGTGTGTGCCACTCCTAACATCAAGCCTGTCGCGTGGGCGCCAGCAGAGCTCTTTTATTAGCAGGGCTACGGGCTACGGGCCAGTGGCAGCCTTTAATTTTCCCCTTCCCGCCTCCCTTGTGCCTCGACGGCATGCACCAGACCCGCTGCGGGCATCACCTTTTCCAGAGGGACTTTCAGTCTTGGAGGCTCCGAGAGGGGGTCGGTCTTCATTCAGCGCTCTTGCACCCGCGCATTCCCACCGACTCCGCAATAATCAGCCTGTTCCTCCTGCCGCCCCGGTCTTTCGCCTCTGGCTGCCCCAGCCTGGCACTTGGGGCCCTTCCCTCGTTTGTCGTCCACGCTTTTAGCCAGTTTCATCATCATCACGAGTTAAGACCCAAAAACATCCTGTCCTGTCCTATTCGCAGCAGCCCTGCCTTGATCGACTGATATCTGTTGTACGGGCCACCTATTTACTGATTTGTTGCTGTGTTTGTTCCTCCAAGGGCGAGCAGATACAGCGAGCGAGCGAGCCGGGTCTTTCTTGCCCGCCGCCGGCCGCCATCGCCAAATTCTGCCCCAACCCACCGACCTTGTCCGACCCAAGACCAACCGGGAAGACCAACGCGGAGCCGCGCTCTCTCGTCTACACCCGCTGCCCTGTAACTGACTGCATCTCAGTGTATGCGTGGGTGAGAATTTTGAGCCGTTACCAGGTTCCTCCTTAACCGCACGAATGACGTCGTCTCCGTCGCCTTCGCCGGCTGGCCCGTCCCAGGCCCTAGACACGAGGAGGCCCAAGAGTGCCCAGAACCAGAACCAGAACCAGAACCAGAACCAGACCGTTTCTGTCAACATTGCTGAAGCATCCGGGCAAAACGGTGCTCGTCGGTTCCAGTTGCAGGTTAGCGAATGTGTCGAGACAAAGACGGTCACGACAACAACACGCCTTACTCGCAAGTTTCCTCACGTCTTTGTTCGCGATCCCACCCCTCTCTCTAGCCTCGACGCCAAAGAGTACCCCTTGGCCTCCAAGCCAACGCCCCCGGAACTGAATAGCTTTACTTTCACCGTACCACGAGGCAGGGTAGAAGATGAAGAGGTCGAGGAAGAGGATGATTATATTGAGCAAGGTGCACACCACGGCCCCAAGTCGGTAAGTTATTACGCCCAAACCGAGTCAACAAACCGCGCCCGTTCGATGCTGACAAGTCGCCTCCTCAGACCGGTAGAAAGGTTAGCGGTCGCTTCACTCCCACTGGTCCCGAAGATGTATCGTCTATGACCCAAGAGGATCGTCACCCGCGTCGATCCAGCCGACACTCCTCCGTCTCCCCCAGCGAAGCTCAGTCCCGCCGCACACGGCAATCCCGACAAACGCCAGCCGAGTCGTCCACCAATCCCTCCGCCGCCAACAAGTCATCACAAATGCGACAGACTCGTTCCTCCGCGGGCCTACAAAGTGTTTCTGACAAACTACGCCGCTCTGTCACCCAGTCTAACCACTCTGCCCACACTGCTCACCCCAGTGACGGCCGCCGCCAAGGTGGAGAGGGCGCCAGGCCACCGTCCAGCGCTTTCCTCGCAACGCCAGACACATCTGAAGTAGTAGGCTCATCACAACCGCGAACGTCCCATCCCAGGTCTCGACAGATTGATGTTATTCAGGATTCTAGAGAAACGACACCGACACAGAACCCCCAGTACGACGTTGCCAGCCCCGCCGAGAGCGAAACCCATACCATTTTTAGCAGCAATGTTGCAACGCCTCCCATTACCGATGCCGACGCGGAACCTTTTGATGATGCCGATGAGTCTCTGCAGCGATCCATTAGAATGCACCATCGGCCAACTATCGATGTTGTTGCCGCTCAGGATGCTAGTCTGCCTAGCCCACGTCTATCGCCAACGCTCGCCGCTGGATCTTTAGCGCATGCGGAAGGCCATGATGACGATGAGGATCAGCCGAGTTACAACACGTCTGCAACTGAGCAGCAGCAATGGAATGACTCTCAAGCCACAGACGACGTTGGTTCCATGGAGCTTACGACGATGGGCTACCGCTTCAATGACTCCAATGAACTCGTTGTCGGAGGACATGACCCTGTTGTCGTCGACACTCAGACGTTACTCGAAGCTTTCGACTCGATGAAGACGGAAATGAAGACGTTTATGATGTACCAATTCCTCCGTCGCTGCCCGCGACCGACCCTGCGCGTTGTTGCCGATGCCGTCAACCCCGCGCTCAAGTGCGACTTTCTTCGACAGTTGCCGCTTGAACTCGGTTACCATGTACTCTCCTACCTCGACTACCGCGACCTCTGCAGAGCAGCCCAAGTCTCCAGACACTGGCGCACTATCGTTGACCGGAATGAAACTGGCTGGAAGGAATTGCTTGATACCGATGGATTCAAGCTGCGACCAGGCGAACTACACAAGGCTATCACACAAGGCTGGGGATGGCAGGATCCCGTCGGAGCTACTGGATATGAGTGCGATCTGAGTATGCAAAGCCGGCTCACATCTTCCGAGCACGACCTCGTCCGCTCTGTCAAGTCAGAGCAGCTTTCCAAGGCTCGCAGCTCGAAGCGTAAGCGCGGTATGAATGTATACTCTGCCTCGGAAAGATCCAAGCGACGTGCTTTTGCACACGACTTGCTACATAGCAAGGATGAACCAGAAGAACCTGAAGTTAAGCAGCACAAGTCTGAAGGGCCAATCTCCGCGGCAAACGCGGCAGCTACAGCGGTACCTGATCCCCAGCTGGGCCTGCCTAGCCTTCGCCAACTTCATTTGTACAAATCGCTTTACCGTCGCCATCATATGATTAGGCAGAGCTGGACCAGTGGTAAAGTTCAGCCAAGCCATGTTGCCTTTGCTGCGCACCCTCGCCATGTTATTACCTGCTTGCAATTTGACGAGGACAAGATTATTACTGGAAGCGACGATACCCTTATCCACATCTATGATACCAAGACCGGAAAACTTCGGAAGAAGCTTGAGGGACACGAAGGCGGCGTGTGGGCTTTGCAGTACGAGGGCAACATTCTTGTCTCGGGCTCGACCGATCGATCGGTACGGGTTTGGGATATTGAGAGAGGGCTGTGTCAGCAGGTATTTTACGGACATACTAGCACAGTCCGTTGTCTGCAGATTCTTATGCCCGCAGAAGTTGGAAAGCGACCTGATGGTAGGCCTCTTATGCAGCCTGAGAAGCCACTCATCATCACTGGCTCTCGCGATAGCCAGCTGAGGGTTTGGCGCCTCCCCGAGGTTGGCTCGAGGAGATATATCCAGACAGGTCCGCCGGCCCAGGAATCCGACTGCCCATATTTTATTCGTGTGCTAGCGGGCCACGGTCATTCTGTTCGTGCGATTGCTGCTCACGGCGACACTCTTGTATCCGGCTCATACGATAGTACTGTGCGCGTGTGGCGTATTAGCACCGGCGAATCGCTCCATGTCCTCCACGGCCACGCGCAAAAGGTGTACTCTGTTGTACTTGATCATGAGCGTAATCGCTGCATTTCGGGTTCCATGGACTCCCTCGTCAAAATCTGGGACCTTTCTACTGGAGCTTGTTTGCACACTCTGGAAGGCCACAGCATGCTTGTTGGCCTTTTAGACCTTCGCGATGAGCGTCTGGTCTCCGCAGCAGCGGACTCGACGCTTCGAATTTGGGACCCAGTGAATGGCAAGTGCCGCAACACCCTCATGGCACACACGGGTGCAATTACCTGCTTCCAACACGATGGCCGCAAGGTCATTAGCGGTAGCGAGAAGACTGTCAAGATGTGGGATATTCGCACTGGCGAATGCGTTCAGGATCTATTGACAGATCTGCGTGGTGTGTGGCAGGTAAAGTTCGATGACCGTCGCTGTGTCGCGGCAGTACAGCGAGATGACTTCACCTATGTCGAGGTATGTAGTATGGTGCCACTTTTGGATTCCGTTAACTGACATTTGAATAGATTTTGGATTTTGGAGCTGTCCGAGATGGCCATGCTCCGGAAGAACTTGGCAAACGAATTCTACTCAACGAGCCTGAAGTACGGGCTATGATTGAAGAGGAAGCATAAATATTGTTGGCATGTCCAACCAAAAGGCGGCTAGACTACAATAGAGTCAAGCAAGGCGAAAAAATATCACGAAATGCATTATGAATAGCAGGTTATAGGAATGACTGGACATTTGTCGAATAAGCCGAGAAAGGCCAACATCCATGGCGTTGTTTTTTTTTTATACTGGAGGGTTACGGAACATTTATTTCTTCGCATGACATGAAATGCCCTGTGCACTTTTGTGATGTGGCGTTTACGGACAGGGATTATTTTGGAACTCTCGTATCTTTGTTGGTTTTAAGTGCATGAGAGCCAAGGTTATTATCAAAAGCTCAGTTCTCTTTTTTATTTCAAGGTTCGGCAGTGGAGGAAGCATAGTATGGGATACTACTTCCTTGGTATTATGAAAAAAAAAAACTTGATGTATGATGTAAAAAGTGCATTAGTTTGCTACGTGCAGGTGCTGACATGATGATTGATGGTGAAAAAGTCTGTAAGATTATTCTTAGTAGACGGACATGTATCTGGCTTTTATATATATGTACATGTTTTATATGCTTGAGTCTATACTGATATAACATGCAACGCTTCCCATTGTATCTCACTCGTAAAGGACAACCAATTTTTAAAAGACGAGCTCCCAAACATCCAACGTAGACTTGCTAACCTTGAGCCCAACATTCGAAACCGCCTTGCCCAGCGCGAGGTACTTGCCATCCTCACTAAACGCCGCAGCGGTAACAAAGCCCGACTGAAAGCGAATCGTAAACAGCACATTCCCCGAATGCGCATCGCTAATATCCACACCGTCCATTGTTCTACATGCCAGAAACCTACAATCTGGCGACAGCGCCACTGGCCATCCTTCGCGTGAGCGGCGCGAACCGAGCGCAAAGGAATCGACGCCGCCAGTGTCGTGGTTCCAGCGGTACACCATGTCGCCCCAGACGGAGACGACGACGTTGCTGTCTGGGGTAACGCCTAGCAGGACGGGTTTTTTATGCGTGCCTGTGTCGAGCTTGGCGAGGGGTTCGAGGTTGGTTGGGTCCGTGAGGCGGATTGTTGCGTCGTGGGAGATGGAGACGAGTGCGTGCGAGTCGGGTGTGAAGAGCGCGTGGGAGATGGTGTCGGAGTGACTTGTGATGATGGGTGTTTTGGCTATGGTTGCGTTGTAGCCGGTTTTGATGAGGCCTATGCGGTGGTTGGAGCCTGTTACGGCGAGGTGTTCGCCGTCGCGGGAGAAGCAGAGCGGCCGGGCGCCGGCCCAGCGTAGTTTGTGGTTCTTGCGGCCGTTGACGTGGTCGCCGACGATTATCATGGGCTTGTTAAAGGTGGAGGCCGAGGTTTGCCACGGGTTGTAGGCGGCTGCGGAGGAGGAGTCGTCTTCGGCGACGTAGGCCCAGAGGTTGCTGGGTATGGGCGTTGCGTCCATGGATGGGTACGTGAGGTGGAAGCCGTGCTGGGCGACGGAGCTGGCGTTGGATACTTGGGCTATGTCGTAGAAGCGGGTGGAGTTTTCCATTGTGCATGCCGAGACGACTTGGCGGCCCTGGCGTTTGAGGAAGTGTAGTTCGACGATTTCGCTCAGGGTGACGTCGCGCTTGAGCATGTGCTGGACGGTTATGTCGAGGGGCGCTGGATAGTTGTTGTTGATGGCGTCATAGGCGGGCGTGTTGGCTTGGGAGGGACCTGTTTCGGGAACAGAGAGGAGGCCGCTGCCGCGGATGGCCTCGGAGTGCATGGAGGAGACGTCGCTAGTGAGGGTCTTTGTGTTAGTTTGTTGGTGTGCTGTGGTGTTGTAAGTGAGAGTGATGGTGAGCGTACCTTGTGAGGGCGCCGTCGGGGTTGCCGTTGAGGGTCGGCAGCGGGAGGGAGCTGGCGCTGCGGCCAATGTGATTTTGTAGGTGGTCGAGAAACTCGGTTATGACGGGTCGTAGGTGAGGACTTTGGTTGTCTTCGTTTGAGTCTAGGTTGGTGAGGCGCATGCGAAGGCGAATTGAATCGTCGAGGAGCTGGGTGCTTTGGTAGGCGGGTAGTTCAGGGCCCTCGTCGCCTTGGCTAGGAGCAGGGCCGCTATTACATGGGGATGTTAGCCACATTGCGGATAATGTAGAGAGGGATTTCCAGCATGTAACAGTAAACAAAAACATACAAAGTCATGGCATCTAGCCCCAAGTTCAACGCCGTCCTCGCCAACTGAGCGGGTGTAGTCAAATCTACCAACCGCGGCAAAATCGCCTCAGCGTGCCCAGCGACCTGCCTTCTCGTGGCGCCATTGTTCGCATGCTGTGACGAATCGAGCGTATCCATGACTTCGGAAAGCAAATCCAGCGTGCACCGCACCAGCTTGGCAACATCCTCCAGGACCGGGCGTGGTATCGACGGGTCGCCGCCGCGCGCAACCTCTTCGTCTGAGCCCGGGGCCGCCTCGGCAACGCTGCTGTGGCGGATGTACAGGCGCGCGGCGGTTTGGATCTCGACGAGTTCTTGGGAGAGCTTGACGATGCTCTGGCGCATTAGAGGGGCGCTGACAAGGAGGTCGCGCAAGCCGTCGTTTGCGGCGGCCGCGGTGACGTGGAGCGAGGAGCAGAGAGAGGAGAGCTGCTGGTCGCTGCCATCTTGCTGCTGGTTTGGCCCTTGAGGCGGCTGACTTGGGACTGGGCTATTGGTGCTAGTGTTGGAATTGGTGTTGGTTTCGCTAGCGGGCGTTGTGGTCGTTGGTCGATCTGCAGATCCCGTCATGGTTCGGGAGACTTGATGGGTAGTTGTTTGATATGTGGACGGAAGAGGGCCAAGGTCGATTGCTGTTGTGTCTGTCAATCGTGTGTTTCTAGTCTGTACCCGGTGAGAGTTTTATAGCGAGACAGTAATTACCCGAGGCCAGATATTAGCGGCTCGTTTAGCAGCCGGGCTATGTAAAGATGAAGCTAGGAAGGGCCTTGCCAGGAATATATCGCATCTTTCTCCGTAATCATCGCCCTGCTACTAAGGGCTGGGGCTGTTGGCCCATGCTTGCACATCATGGTACGCTAGGGTGCGGGGAGCGGCATAAAGCGCCACTGTAAGTGGGCGGCAGAGCTGCCTGGCGGGGCCATGGAAAGAGATCCATTCGGCGGCCTTGGTTGTGGGCGCAGGCTAATGGTAAAGCCTGGTTGGCTATTCGCCCCAGGCGACATGTGCCGCTAATGCTAAGGAAGACCAGGGCCCCTTGGCACTGGTCTTAGTGTTAAATGACGTCGATTCGGGGTTTGGTTGCTGTGCGAGTACCTCCTTAGTTTGTAAAGAACCTTCTTCCTTATAGCTGGTAGGGTGTTGCCTGGTATGATAAATTTGATAAATTTGATGTATATTGTAATACTTTGAAATCAATTGTAGAAGCAGACTGGATGTTGTTTCCAAGCTCCTGATCTTCACCAAACGGCATTGCTAAGAAACTGTAGCCGCTTCTTGGAGAGGCATAGACGCATCGGCGCACACTGATAATGACTGGTGACCAACCGCTATCTTAATCTGTAACCGTTTTTGGCTCCTTTTCAAGTTATATTTATTGCCCGGTATAATTATAAAGCGGGTTCCACTGCAGGGCATGCATCTAGCTATTCATAGTGGATATTGTGCAGGTATCGTATGTACTCATAATTATTACATGATTAACGCCTTGGCTGCGACTGCGATGTGCACTCGCGTGGATGCTGGGGCTTTTTCATTGTGAGGACAAGCTTTGAAGACGGCGATGACGAGCGTATGCCTATAGTTATAGACAGGTTAGAGACCTATTGCAAAATGCGCATAAGGTCAACACAGTAGGATAAACCATCTATACCGTTTACTACAGAGATAAATATAGATGCGCTTCGACGATACTATAATACGCTAATTAATGACTAAGCGTAGAATAAGTGCGCTTATATCTAGCAGCCTAGTTTAAAGCTATCCCTGGTAAGCGGGGCCGCCTGCGCTTCATGTTAGTTATTCTGCTCGATAAGGCGGTCCTCGGAAACTTGGTCGACCTGCCTAGGAATCCAACGCTTGAGGAGTGGCTTAACATGATATGGCACCATGGAAATGGCACACAGTGGGTTAAATTTATCGATACAGATGAGAGAAAGGAAGAGAGCTGTAGGGCTATATATGGGACCAGGCAAGGATATTTCACATGCCTGGGTATAGCGAAATAGGTGATAGGCTAAGTTGCCAAAGCTCAATGGCCATGACCATAATTGCGGGTTTTATGACATGTAATAGGTCGATGTTTAGTGGTCATAACAAAGCAGCTAAGTAGTGGTTGGACAATTGATTAAATCGCTCTATAATATGTAAATCAACTCTTTTGTCCCTTAGAGGACCGTCGCATGTGCGTGATAACATGAAGATGGAACAGCAGAATGATGTTGTTTTTGTACGGTAGCGCGGAGCGCGGAGATGAGCTAATTGACAATAGTGGGTTAGATAAGCTATTAGCTACTCACACCAGACGGCGAGGTTACGCTAATTAGTTAAGTAATGCCAAATCAAAGGACATTGATGCAAGACGTGTAGATCCCGAGCATTGCACAGACATGTCTGGTGGTGTAGTAGTACAGTCTTGTAAGTGGCGAAGATCGTAAGACAGCTGCTATGTTGGAGACATGCATAAGACATAAAGACTACCTGTCAGGTGGCTTGGGATTAAAACGATGCCATTGATTTGCAAAATATATTCATGAATACAATGAGCCTTGCCTGCAATTGCCCTCACCAGCACCGCCACGCTCCGATCGAACGCTCAACAATCACCAACTACATACATACTACCTCGTGTACTGTAGCCGTGTCGCCCCACAGACCCTTTCTTTTCCGGCGCTGCCAATGACAAGCGCATTCTAGTGCCGACCGCCGGCTGGTCTCACTTCAGCCCGCCCCGCGGACTCGGAGGTTTACGGTGGACAGCTCACCAATTACCGGGCCGTTGCCAGCGCCGGCCACGGTCAACGGCCAAGACAGGCAAGCAAAAAAACTCCCCACCAACGCCTCATTTTGGGGGCCCCGGATTTGCGGAGGAGCATGTCCTTGTCGGAACCCCCATTCTCGCTCTCCTCGCCCCTCAGTCGCATTTTAAATTCGTTTCCTCCTTCTCTCATTTCATACTCTTGTTGTGTTTCTTGAACACGCTGTAAATGTTTGGCAGCGAGATTCAATAACAACCGGAGCAGTACACGTCCAACTTGACCATGGCAGTCAATAACGAGACGACACCGCTGCTCCGCAACAAGCCGGCCAGTGTCAGCGATGCCGATACCGACGCCGATGTCGATGCTCGCGTTGAAGAACGGGTCAGCCGATGGCCAAAATGGCTGGCAAACGCTTTTCACGTCGAGAATCGCATTCTCTTGACCGGCTTTCTCATCACGCTGTCATTCAGCTATACCCAAGTCCCGTGAGTAGCCGAGCGCTTTACTGCACACCCTTTCTTCGTTATAGCGACACCACAGTACAGCTTTGCTAACATGCGCTAGAATGTTATACGTTTTTCGACAAATGGAATGTGATACGTTTTACGACAGTCATCCCCCCTATAACGGCACAGGCGATCGATGCAGCCGGGACGAGATTGCAGCTGGGACAGCGACGCAGTTTAGCATCCTCGGCATGACTACTACCTTTTGCGGCATGTTCCACGCTCTTATGTATTTACAAGCAGGGCACTAACATTATTGTCGTACAGGCATTGTCAACTTGTTCATATCGGGATGGATGGTGAAAAAGTTTGGTGCCCGCACTGCCCTGCTGGCTCAGACTATTGTCCCTGCTATTCGTGTCCTGGCTCAGATCATTGGTGTCGTAGCTGGCAGGCGCGCTGGTATTAATATTATACAGAGTACGCAAATTATTACCGTCTTTGGCGGGCCGGTTGGTTATGTGTAAGTTAGACCGACACCCCCCTCAACGTGTTCGAAATATCTAACCCACCCTTAAAGCCTCATCATCAACATCATTGCTGGTGAGCTCGTCTCACCTTGGCGCCGAACCATTGTCTTTGGCAAGCTACAGGGTGCACTCATGATGGGTCAGAGTATTGGATTTCTTGGTACGTGCCCCCGAAAAAAGTAATTCGCTGACGCCACACTAACACAACCGCGCAGCCGGTGGCTACATCGGTGATGCCATCGAGATCCGTGCACCGTTTGACGCTGCCTTTGTATCATTCTTGATTGCCGGTATTTTCGCCCGTCTCGCACTGCCATATATCCCTCCTACCGCCAACAAACATAAGCCTGGCCAAAACGGCATCTCGGGTTTCCTAGCACCACTCAAAATCCTGGCGCCTCAGCGTATAAGACATGCAAGTGGGACGCTGAGCAAGCATTACGGCGTCATTTTCCTCTGCGCGGGCATTTTCACCGGAGTTGTGAGTAATTTAAAAAGACAAAAAAGCCAAAGACACTAGACGAAAAGATCTAACATCTGTAGCTTGCTACCGACTACGCGCCCCTGCTTATCCAGTTGTATGCCACCACCGCATTCGACTTTAACCAGGCCGACAACGGCATTCTCATGTCTGAGTTTGCCTTTGCCCGAAGCATCTTCCTCATGCTCATGTTTCCCCGCATCATCAGCATCGGCCGCAAGCTCATGACGAAGCCTTACAGCGACAACTCCGGAAGCGACACCGAGTCAGACGGCACAATCACGCCGGATACTCTACCGACTGACCCGCGCGGCTTTTCCGCTGCCACTGGCGGGGCCGGGTCCGTTCGGGAGCCCGAGGATCCCAAGAGGCAGCCACGAAACGAGCGCAACTCTGCGCATTTTGACCTCGTCTTCTTGCGGTGCAGTCTTGTGGTAGATGGTGCGCTGACGACCATTTCGGCATTTGCTACGGAGCCGTGGCATATTTACCTTGCTGCTGGGCTGCTTCCCCTTGGATCTGGCTCAGCGGCGGCCGCAAAGGGCGTAATCACGTCCATGTGCTCAGACTCGCAGCGTGCTGATGCGCTGAATGCTGTGACTTTTGTGGAGAGTACGGCGCGGTTGGCGACGCAGGGCTTGTTTGGGTTTGTGTTTGCTAGTTTGGCGTCTGTGGGCAAGGCGTATGCTACATTCTTTTGTAATGCTGTAAGTTTTGTTTTTGCCTTCGCCAAAATGATGGATTAATATGGAAGAAGACGTTTGAAAAGCTAATCTTACATGCTAGGCTATTGCCATTGTTGGTGTGGGCGTGTTGCTTTTTTCACGCTTTCCTGCCGAGGGAAGCACGCTAATTGATGAGTCTGATTTGCAGGAGATTGAAGAAGGAGAGGACGAGTCGCGATAGAATGTGTGCCAGAGATTTTGTGTGTTTGTTCCAAATATGAACTGGCGTATATTGAAGCGGATGCTGTTGTCGGTGTCGGAGCATGTGGCATGCTGGAGGTGATGATGGTGGCGGTTACGCTGCATTGCATGGCGGTGTTTTTGCTTTTGGATAGTATTTACTCTTTATATTAATGAATCGAAATGCATGATGCAGTACTACAGTCTGAGCTATGTCTGGCCTGCTTCGATAAATGTCGCAGGTACGCATCTCAACCCATGATGATTGTTCGTTCGACGCCTTCAGCTTCTAATTAGGAAGGTTCTACCATATTCATATTTCACAGTATATTCACGGCAATCCTCCAAGCGAAGCTGCTGCTAGCCGACGTCCAACAGGCAACAACACGAGATATGGAAAAGAGCTATACAGATACAATGCAGAGAAAAATACAAAAAAGAAACAAAAGTACTATATATAAGCAAATCAAATAAGGTAAACGGGATGGCTACAGAATATGCCTCTTTAGTTTAGACGCGAGGCGGGAACACTGTAATTTGTTCTACAGTCAGCCATACAACTAAACATAATGCTCTTTTACGGAATGGTCGCGTGCCCTGTTTGCGCTCGTACCATCAGCCGTTCAGATTATCGCCCATTCGCAGCTTCGTCCGTAAGCAATTAGTGTGCAATAACGCGAGCAAAAGTGTTCTTCAATTGCATTGTTCAGTGCTTTCAATGAATTGTCTATCTATTAGTAGAGCAGTAGTTCTAAGAAGTAAACACTATTTAGCTAGTTATTGCAGACGTTAGATGTGCGCTTGTCACTCAGGTACCTGTTTGAGAGCCATACCGCCACTGATATGAAGGCTGAGATTTAATACACCACTTTCGCCTCTATGCGATTATCATGAGTGATTCGTTGGCACTCGTGAACCAACTGTAGTTCAGCCATTTTTCTTGTGGGGTGGTTACTAGCCGCGTAGAGCGTCTGAAACCGAAGCCATCAAGGTAGACTTCCTATTCTGGAAGGCGTTAAACTCTGCCGAGTTACAACCACCAATCAAGTACGCGCGTCTAGCTTAGTTTAAGATGGATACCATAACCGCCGTCGGAAGAAAGGGAAATTGTGAATGACAAGACTAAGCCATAACTTAGAGTTAGTTCTATAACTGGTTGTTGAAACAAAAGGCAAATATAACCTGCTCTTTGGGGCTAAGCAGCACACATGAACATCAAGGAGGAGCGCCTGGCGAGCCGACCTTTTAACAAAAATATCCTGCTAGTAACTTTCTCTGTTAAAACCTGTCTCACTCAAGCTCAAACGATAGCAGCCTGTATTGCAAATATGCTCTGTTTCTCTGAGCATTTCGTTACTGATGAATAGGAAACATCTTCTTGCAAGGCCTTTGATAAGGGTCTTGGCGGAAGCGCCATTGGCATCCTGAACTGCCTAATCAAGTAAAAAAAGACGGGATTAATGCCAGAGGTAAATTGTAAATGCTATACACTGCTTGGCACCGCGGCTTCCTTTGACAAATTGGGTAGGTTTTAGACAAGTTGTTACGGACCAGCTACTATATCTTTGCTCCTCACGGCAGGTCTATGTCCACTGGAGCCAAAAGCATCAATTTCCGCCGCTTGGCCTACTGTATCGTAAGCTTTTGGGGCAACGATTCGCAGTTCGGCCGTTCAAAATCGAACCACAAAGGTTGTGAAGCCTCCTGCCTTTTCAGCGATAGTGATTATAATCAAAGTCAGCCGCTGCAGGCAAAAGGCACAGCTCAATGTTCATGAAGACGCCAACGAAGAATCCCTTTTACACTGTCACAAGTATAAATCTAGCTGGTCCTCACTACTTCTTCCTGGAGATTCTTTTCCACTGCACGCTTACCACTTTAAACACATTTACCACTACAAGCACATACCTTTTACACAAGAAGTTTTGCCTTGGCTTTCTCTTCCACCACGATGTTTTGGGCTAAGAACATTGCTCTCTTCGCCGCAGTTGCGAATGCTTCGCCTCTAGCTCAGCAAAGTGCCGCAGGGAACCTCCGCGTCACACTTGAGCGAGTCGACAATACCGTTGTGACTGCGAAAATCACTAATACCGGTGACTCTGACCTAAACGTTCTCAAAATAGGCTCCATCTTGGACGATGACGAGAACGTTGAAAAGGCCCGTGTTTTCGCAGGCGGTATGTATCTAACCATTTAATAAACACATTACGAGAACTAACCCGAGCTTTAGATGATAAACTCGCATTTGGCGGCATTCGCCTGCAAATCGACTACTCTGCCTTCGATCAGGATTCGTTCCAGGTTATCCCTGCTGGAGCAACTGTTGAAAAGCAAGTCAACGTCGCCCAGGGTTATGATTTGAGCCAGGGTGGCGGTTTCGACATTGATATTGCCGGCGTCTTAGCGTTTTCTGAGGCCAACTCGACTGAAATCACGGGTCTTGCCAGCTTTACCTCCAATGTCGTGCATGCGACTGTCGACGGTAAGGAAGCTGGTGAGGTCCACAGAGCCTACAACCAGAATCGCAAGCGTACTGCTGTACAAGATGACTGCACCGGGGCAGAACGCACCGCCACCACCAACGCCATTGCCAATTGCCGCAGTCTCGCTGTTAATGCAGCGTCCGCCGCTTCCTCAGGTTCCTCCTCAAAGATGAACGAGTACTTCAAATCGGCGACGACGACAACACGTAGGACTGTGAGCGACGTGTTTAACCGCATTGCCTCCGAATGCGGAAGCACAACGTCTGGGGTTTCTCGTCAGTACTGCACTGACGTGTATAGCGCTTGCCAGCGCGGCGTCATTGCGTACACTGCGCCATCTCAGAATCTCATGGTAAACTGCCCATACTACTTCACCTTCCCTGCGAGAAGCCGCACTTGCCATGCAATTGATCAGGGCACCACCACGCTGCATGAAGTAACGCACCTTCGGCCCATCAAAGGCACCGATGACTACTGCTACGGTTACGACTGCGTACAGTCACTCTCTACGGCACAGAACCTCAACAATGCTGACACGTACACGCTTTTTGCACAGTGTAAGTAGATTATAGACCCTTTGAATGGAGTTATGCTAATTGAACAAGCAATTTACGCTGGCTGCTAAGAGTCATCAACGAACCCAGGCAGCGCGGAGCGGCAATTTTTGCGCACCCGCGTAAACAAGCCAGGATCCCCCCAGCGTGTTAGAAGTCTTGAGACGGTTTTACATATTGAGGAGCTGAGGTTGCTAAGTGCGGAAAAGCGTCGTCAGCGCACATCTGGCGCCGACGATGTTGGCAAATTTGTCTCGCTCACTTACGATAGTCGTACCTTGCTGTCGGTAAGGAGATAGCACCATTCCTAGAATTTGAGCCTCTCATATAAGTTTTCCTTTTGAAACAACATTTCAACTCACTTGACGTAATCGTAGGTGGCTCCTTCTCCCTGATTGATCGTGGCTCATCATATTACTAGTGTCGTGTTACGAGTGACGTGCCACATTATCTTAAGTATTTCAAAGTCATGCTTAAAGCTGCACCCTTAAATTATTTAAACTCAAATAATGCTCATCCCCGTTCACCGGGTGAAGCCGTGTTTGAACTACATAACTCGCCCATGACAATTGCCACCATTCCTCATTTGCAAATCCAATCTACGCTATTCCTGCAACACCCTATATACCTGGTATTCATCACCAATTTCAACCGGCAAAATATTGAACGAGGCAAACGAGTCAATATTCTCTGGCTCAAGGACGCTAAAGGCGAGAGCCGCATTTTTTTGACGAGAACTGACCCAGAAGCTACCCGCTGGCAATGTCAAACTCTTCTCACGAGCTTGGGTCGTAACAGTTGTTCGCGCAACACCCTCGTACTTTGCTGGGGAAAGCTCCGCACTTACAACATTGAGTGCTTGAACTGTGCCTTCAAAGCCACCGTGCAGCTCTTCCACAACCACTCCTAACACTTTCAGCTTCAATGCTACATCAAGCCACGCCCTGCTGAATACATATGCCTCCGGTCGGCTGCGAGTCAAATTTGCTTTTAGTGAAGTGGTATTCATAAATGTTACAGGGACATCGACGGCGGTACCGCTGGCTTCCTCAATAAACTTCCAGTCTAGCTTCGTCGGTCGTGCAGTGTCTGTAATAACAATTTCTTCTCTGCCGTGAATAAATTCAGAACGAGCATGTTCAACCGTCTCGTAAACAAATTGTGCGTTATCAGCGGCTGTTTGGACCAGAGTTTGCAAGATGATGAGACCAGTAGAGACGCGGCGCTGCCAATGCTGGTCTGCGATTCCAATTCCTCTAGTCTCGGAGAGAAACATTATGGCTTGACTCAATGCGACGGAACTATCGCCGACCTTGGCGTCAGAACTGGTTTCTTCGAGTGTAATGTTGTCGCTACCTTGATTCGCTACTACGTACGGACCCCAGCGCAGATCGTGTTCCTCCAGTGCAGCCGCAATATTGTTTGAGAACAACGTTTCCGAGAGCGCACGGATACGGGGATGTATGTTGAGGTTCTTCATGGCTGAGAACTGGGCATCTTGCGCAGGGAGCCATTGTTGATTTGCGCCGTACCGGCGTGTTGCAGTATACTCGTGACAATCAACACCAACATGAGGAGCATAATCCATAACTAAATGTTTTATGTCGGCAGTTTGTTTGCTTGCCAGTTTCGTATGGTCGCGGTTGGGGTCGAGTGATGTTGCAAAATATCTCTGGAAATATGCAACCCCGTCGGGGTTATATCGTGGGAGCATCAAGATATCAACCTTTTCAAGTATTGAGGACGCCCAATTCGGATCCGCATCCATTTTGCCTAGCAATGCCAATATGGCCTGATCGCCTGCCGGCTCGTTACCATGTACACCACCTTGCATCCAGATTCGGACCTTGTTCTTTGTCATGTTGGTACCAGCCTGTGGTGACATTGGTGCCGACGACGATGAGAGAAGTACATAAGGTAGAGAACGGCCCTCCTCAGATTGAAAAGTAGGGTTGCGATACGTCATCCACTTGTTCCTGGAGGCGAGGTCGCGTAAGAAGCTGTCCAAAGTGGACTCATCAGTTGGGCCGCTTGTACCATTCGAAAAGTTGGCTGGTACAGTTTCCGGTCTGGCGAATGATGGGGAAAACAAGTGTAATTCAGGCAAGCTCGGAAAGTTGGCTGCGACTTTGTCGTTATCTTTTGTGACATTGACCTGGTTATTGGCGTAAGCCAAGCGCCCAGTGACAAAGCCAAAATAGCCTGTGTAAAACAGGATGCATTGTTTGAACTGCATTGCCACTGTAAATGGAATCGACGAACAATAAGACAATAGTTTTCAAGTTAACGATTTGCGATAGAAGAGATTCAACGCTTCTGCGCTGGCAAAGACAATGTGCATAGTAATACTACCCAACTCAAGTTTGGTTGCCTCCACATAACGCTCGGCAACTCTGTTTCTCGCGGCGCCCTCCAATCGCCACTAGCACTTCACCGACGATTTCTCCGCATAGTGAGTGGCTGTACCAATCGGCTATTAATACAGCCCGGCGACGATTAGACGTGGTTTCCTTTATTACCAAGTAATAGCGCTAGCGTAATCGAATTAGCACCTATGTATGATTATATATGTATATAAAGGCGGAATAGCTTTAATTAGTTAGAATTAATTTAAGGCTAACGAGCTTCGTCACCGCCACGGCCGTAGCCACAGCCTACGTGCCCAACTTTTCACGCTTCAGCAGTCCGCGGGCTACTCTTTTGTGCAGCTGAAGGTGCGCGGGGCTTTAATATTGAAAAGACTGTGTGTAAGTGATAGGCGAGGATACGGCCAAGGACAATAAGTAGTGTATGTATGCAATGTACAGACTTAGCGAGCTCAAAAAGCCATCTGGGCTACACCCGATTTTCCCGCTTGCTCTTTTTAGGTCTTGGCGTGCTCTGTGTACTTCTGGCATGATGACCTCACCACTTTGCCACTCTATACAGAAGCCAAGCAGAAGGCACTGATTCTTCCAGTTCCAGCTATGGTCGTTTCTAAAGTGTGCGCAATCTCCGGGAGTGAAGCCTTGCCAGCCCTCTGGAGGTGGCGCCTTCAGGTCCACGGGATCATAGTGAAGCGTCGTGAGGAATTCATAGGAGTTGAGGAGTAAAGCCCCAGGCGCCTGTAGGGACAGCCTAGGCTGTTGTTCTTCCATGGAGGTGAGGTCGCTAAAAGTAAAATCAACCCGTAGGTATACACATGCTAGCAGAACTCGCCATAGACAGCACATACCCTGTATACAAATAATACAAAAAAGACCATTTAGAAAACTTAAAAGTATAATGTTAATCTTAATAAACTAGCCTATAATTATTCAAGTAATTTGCTTCTACTTTCTCTGTTTTATATTATGTTTCCTCTTGATAATAATCGTTTTAATACAGAAAGGTGGGAGTCCTTTTAGTCGTGCTAAAATGGTACGGGCCAGGAGTGTATTAACTCTCGCCCGATACCTCCGCACGGACATTCTTGATATCAAAGTGCCCACGATAGTAACGTGTTGAGAAGAAGAAAATTTGGCAAGAAATTAACTTTTTGGTGTCTAGAATTTGCTCGGAAAGCGGTGTGGCTCAGGAGCAGCGCAAATTTGCACGATATACCGATTCTAGTCAAGGCGAGTATACCCGATCCGGGTCGTTCAATAACCCACTAGACTCTGCCTGCTCCTGCTAGAGTTAGTTGGCAAGGCTCTCTATTTGATCATAAGCTAGCTCGCGACAGTTTGTCCTATGTTCCCAAACAAAAAGGGCTAGATTGCATTGCAGTTAATGGCTTCAACATCTATCTACTAGAGTTGAGCTCAGGATGCACGCATTATGCACTCATTATGCAGGGCCATGTAGCTTAATATATTTCTCATAGCCGATTGATCCTGTAGGGAATCATTTCAGCTCTCAGATATGGTTTTCATGCACGTCGGTTTTCAGCTATCCACGTGAACACTGTCGAAATAATTCAGCAACCACTACAGACCTAGCTAGATATGCATCCTGGCACGGCAGACTCCTGTGTGCCCGCCTGCATCAGCTTCACACATAAGCTTCAACAGGCAAAATACCCGCGAAGCACAATATGGGTGACGAACCTGCGGCAGCCTATGCTGCCCTCGCAATAGCTATTGTCGCTATGACCATTGCCATAGCCCAAGCGCTACAACAATACTTCATCACTGGTGCTTTGATCCGCCTCTGCGATAGCGTCGTCTTCGGCGGCCTGCCAGGCCAGGGAGAGCGAGTGTGGCAGACGTCCCAGTTTCGCTTCCGGGTCGTCTACAAGATCCCACAGTATGCGCTCCGGCCGGACCTGTGGCCGTCTTCAGCTCTGCCGTCCTTTGCCAAAGCCGACGGGTCCTGCCTCAATATCTCCAGGGACCTCAAACGCATAAGCTCGTCGAAGCCAGATTCGATACGTTGGAAGAGCGGGAGAATGCCGCCTTCGCTTCAAAACTTGTCGAACCAAAAACTGTATTCCTCATCCACAGCGCACTCTTCCGGCTCTGATGTCGTCAAGTGCCACGTCGGCGAGGCGTCCTGGGCGTCGTTTTGGCGTGCCGTATCTCCTTCTTGTCATGCAGATATGATATTTTGCTTCGCATACGGCGATGCCGATCGTTGTCCATCTGATTTGCCAACAGTTCCCATGCAAGTGTCTTTGAGAGACGTCACCATGATGGCTCTAAGCGTTGGCATGGAATGCACTTCCGCCTCATTTGAACTTGGCCTGGTGTCAATGCAGGGGGCCTCTGGCTCAATCACCAGTTCAAAACATCCCATTCTTGGACCTCTGATTCATTTTGCGCCCCGGGATACTGGTTTGGCTGATTCGACTCCCATTACAATGGAGGGCCACTTACTCCAGAGTTGGGTTTGGCGCGTCATGGATAACTGCATTGTTGCAGAAAAGCACTACAACCAGAGACTACGAAGGGCCGTGGAACAAGACTGCGGCACATTCAGGCATAATTACCGTTCTCAAAAAGATGCTCGCGGTATTACCGTTTTTGAAAGGCGTGGTTCACGCTCAAGGGCAACGAATATGGAGAGGCCAAATCGATATCGGCGGCAACGCCGCCCAAGGCGAGCTCGGACGCCGTCTCCCTCATCTACAACTCCAACACTTGTAGTCCAGCGCATAGCAAAAGATGGGGCTTGGAACATGATTGACTGTGCAGTACCGAGCTTATCTACATGCATGAGCTATCGGCCACCCATTCGCGACGAACAGGCTCGTCCAGACTTCATCGCTTTCAAATCCTATGAAAAGAAGGATGAATTGACTCTGTTAGAAAACGCCAGGCGTAGGCGACGTGGGCGTCCTAACTACGATGATGACCGCCCTTCTATTTTATACGATACACAACATGCTTATCCGTACCGACGTCAGACACAAAGGTCGTCTTCACTTTCTGACTGGAGACGTTCCCGCTCCCGGAGTCCTCTGCCCCCCCCTGCTCCGCCCCTGCGGTCCTTGAGTCTTGATCGTTCCTCATCGCGTGATGGAGCCAGTCAAATTAGAGGTGCAGCACCTCAAATATGGACGTTTGACCGCAAAGATGTGTCATTAGAACTACTGAAAATTGCGCGTATTGGCTGTCAACACTACACTGTACGTACACAGCTTATATATCCTAGACCAAACAGCTGACAAACTTAAAGAACAAACCAATTATTGTCTTAGACGAAGGAATAACCTATTCCCGGCACGTTGATCTAATAGCGATGACCAGAATGTTACGAAGGATAAGAGGCCACAGCCCAGCTAGAGTACCTGAATCGGCAGCCGAGGCAGAAATAGAGCAGACTGCACCCGACACTGACGGTTTTATCCATCGACAGCAAGCGCATAACGAGACACTTCCTGACAATGGACGGTCTGAACGAAGTAAGGAACGAGACACCGCTCGTGGGAGGAGTCGTGGTAGAAGACGAGAGAAACTTCCTCAGCCGAAAGACGATCCGCTGGATGTTACAGGCTATCCTACCAACGTGGTGATACAAGAGCCTCTTAGCGACACAACATTGGCTAGGGATCTGACCCCGTCCGCGCAGACAGACGACGGACAAAATCTACAGCACACAGCTCCGGAAGTGAAGTGGAATCTCCAAAGGCTCCGCGGCACATCAAATGGCGAGAAGACTGAGAACGCTCATATTGGGAAACTGTCGCAGTCTCGACCTGATGTAGGAGAAGAGCACAACACAAGGCGACAAGAGGAAACGCCAGGTATTGGTGACGAAGATGCCATCTCGCATGCCAAGGCTGGTGCATTATCAGAGCAAAATGTGCAGCACAGCACGGAGGAAATGAATGAGCAACGACAAGAGACACACGATAGCGACAATTATTTACGAGCTAGGCGGAACAATGCTCCTGTTCTCGAAGGCCGGATGGGCTTTGCTGCTCGCCTTAACGCAAGAAGGGAACTGCAAGATGATTTTGCCCAACTCAGTGTGCAGAAAGGAGCCGTTAACTGGTTTTGGTTGTCACAAACGGACATTATCCCGGGGTTCTGGGCGACGCCTTGGCGATCCTTTGAAAGCCTCAACCTCCAGGCCTGCATCGGCGCTGTTACGATTCTGCTCGAGGCTATCGCTAAGCTGATTGGTAACCACGGATTGCGTTTCCTCGCATACTCTACATTGCCGAGATGTAACACAGTGACGGAGACAGTCAAGTGGTTGAGAGCAGGTCGGAGCACCTATCCCGCTTACGCACACAATGCCCGCGGTGGCATCGTGTGCGCCGGGACATATGTATCTTCGGCACATCCGCAGTTTGCGCAGCGCATCCCCGTGTTGGAGTTGGTGGACTCGTATACCCAACAGGTAGACCGTGCACCACAAACATCGCAGGCAGCGTGCGAGATGCGACTTGTGGAGTTGATGCGCCTGGACGCGTGGCTGTCCATAGTTGGGCGAACATCAGAGATCAGCGACGGGAACTCAGGCCTGCTGGTTCAAACTCCAGCGCTAGTGCAGCATCTCATGGATAACTTTGAGCTTGAGTTTCTATCTGTGGACTTGTCCAGTCTGGATGGTGGTGCACAGACAAACAAAGACATTGCGGACATGGTCTTGGATGAATTGAACAAGTTGGCATTGAATGACGCCGAGGCCTTGTTTGCCCTCGTAGCTGCATTACGTGCTGTCAAGGTAGGTCAGTGTGTTTTGATGGGGTCGGATACGGGAATGCTGGCTGAAATTTTGGAAAAAGATGTTCAAGTGTATTTAGTGTAAAGCGCCAACTATTACAACCTAATGGTTTGGGGTGCCTGAAGCCAAGTCAAGGATCTGGGAAAATAGCAGCATGAGGAAGAGGAAATGTGTTTGTGGAGCGCTGTTAATGATTGGCAGTTGTAGCACTGCTAGGCTGGATGCTGCCCTTTAGGACCGTAATAGAACTTTCGTGTTTATTCCCGCAAAACTTATTAAATACCTCTGCCGCAAGAGCTATATACTTTCCCTAAGAGCTAGGAGCCGCGGCCCGAATGAAAGACTTAAACTCGGACATGTTGCGCGTCTGCACATAAATTGAACCCGGTCCAGTGAAGCGACAGATGAGGCCCTCACCAGTCTTGAGGCCACTCATGAAACCACCACCCGCCTTTTCGATTTTGTAGTCGCAGCTCCAAGCCACGAGGTGGCCATTATCTACAATATGCTGTTCCCCGGGTTGAAGCTGTTGGCGTGTTAGTGACAAAAAAAAATAAGAAAAAAAATAAATAGAAATAAAACAGTAGCAGATTCTGTCTCAGGACTTACATCCAGTCGATCCACGGCACCAAAGCTAGTCAGCCACATCAAACCTTGCCCGCGGACATTGTAGACGAACAAGTCCTCCCCCGAAAACAGGCTCTTGCTCAGCCCCTGGGCTTTCGGCTCCTTGGTGACCTCGGAGGTACAGGCGAGAAAGCTATCCTTTCCAATGACCCATTGATGCTGACCGTCAACGTGGAGCGTGATGATGTCGCCAAACAAGGTTGGGCCCAGCGCCAACCAGCCCGAGCCGCCATAAGTCGACTCGGCCATTTCGCCGCCCGTCAGCATCTTCTTCATGGAGAATTTGACTTTCCCCGACAGCTCAATGGTGCCGGACATGTGGATCATGGCGCCAGCTTTGGAGCGCACATTGGCGCCTGGCTGCAGGTTGATGTTGAGCACGGCGTTGGTGTCGCGATGGGCCACATTGTAGGAGCCGCCGTGGAACGAGCCGCTATCGCTTGGGCCAGCGGTGTGCTGGAGTTGCTGCTGGGTAGCCATGTACGGAGAAATTCTTGGAGGCTATTCTTGAGCGTTTGTTAGCAGACAAGGACTATGAGATGAAATATTGGGTATTGTGTCGTATTAATATCGGAACTCTTCTATGCCTAGTGCAGTGAGGCCTCTCAGCCGCACCTTCAGCCGTACGAGTGCATCGCGACTATTAAGGTACGATGCGAGCTGACAAGGCTGTGTTGGGGGTCCGGTCCGGTCCCCATAAAACTACACTACACTTCGCCCACTCCTTGTGCCTCTTCTCGACACGGGTTCGCCAAGTTGGTAGACTCAGCCACAGGCCTTATTACGCCGCTACAGTAACATAGCCACTATTAGGAACTAGTTGCCTCTACGAACTATAATGGTGATTGGTACTTCTGTGCTGCAAACCAGCGTGAGCACGAGGCGGGCACGGGCCAGAGGTTAAAATAATATAATAGCGAGAGGCTAGATAAGAAGTGCTTAGCTCTAAATTCTTCAGGATCGTAGGGTTCACTTATTTTCACAAGCAAAGAGAGTAGTTAAAATTAACCGAGAAATAGAGCAGGTATATTAAATGGCTAGCTGAAATAGCTTTTAGATCTCTAGTAATTTAGCCAAGTAATACTTCTATCATCATATCTTGAATGCCAAAGCTGTCTATAAGCTAGTAGTTCGATTTGGCTTTAAAAGGAAAATCTTTCAATATACTGTTATTTTTGGAGCCGTATAGTTGGTAGGTCGGTAATGTCTGAATGCGACGTATCCACGATAAGACACTATGTCTACGAACTTCTGACCAACCGGCTCTTTTGGGCAGATCATATGTGTTCTGATCTAACAATGTCCCACAAAGCGGCTAGCGTGGTAAAAAGCTAACAGATTTTGCCATCAGCTGCCGCGTTTAGTCCCGAGTTGGTTACGAAGAAGTGCATGTCCACTTATTGCCTCTTACGTGAAGGACACGGTAGGTATATGAATGCCAGGACTCCTTCCTGGACTAGAGTTTATTACACGCTGCTAAGAACATTCACTGCGTGGCAAACGCCCCAGAACCTCTGTACCGTGTGTTGCGCTTGGTTCGCTGCAGCAAGGCTGAGGTATCCGTGTTTCCGTCGCCTCGGCATCGCTGAAGCCGTCGAAGAGTATGGTACGTTGGCCAGCAAACGGTCTGCCACTGATCGGTTTATCGGGCCAGTACACTATTCATTGTCTTCATCATAGCTTTAGAATATTCAGTAGTCGGTCCCTAATGCTTATGCTAAAAGAGCTCATACGAGAGTTGCCAGTGTGATTGCGTGAGTTTGGGTCAGCTGTGGCCGGAACGACTTTGCCCAAGGCTACATAGTAGTATAGGCAAGTTAATTCCCTAGTAGATTCGACTGGGAGCGGCGATTGCTCGTAACCTCCGTCCCCTGCCGATTTTGTACTCGTAAGTGGTTGAAGCTCGGCCGAGAGTCGCATCTGTACTGACCACGCGAACAAGAAAGAGTTTACTACCCCTTTCTCGTGAGTGTCAGCAGTTTCTCATCCACTGTAAATCTGCACTGTAAATAACTGCTATATCATGTATAATAGGCCGTGTTGAAGCATGTTGTAGCAAGGTACACAGTGGGGCTGCAACGGCGTTTGTTCAGATGCTCAGCGGATCGCGGGGTCCCATCACATGCACCAGGCACACCACCTTTGAGTACCTTGGGTACTCGTTCGCTGATGAACCTGGCCCGCTGTGGAGATGGCAGGTGCTGATGAGGAGGCTCTTCCCCAAATACCCCAGGTTCCAACTTTTGATGGCGCGGCTCTTGTTCAACAACAATAACACCATATATTGGAAGGCGAAAAGCTTCTTTCCTGCGATATTTTCTCGTTTTACAGGCCCTTTTTTTATTAGCTGCTCTCAACCATGGCCCAAGATAACAGCGCCAGCTCACAGAAGCAGCCCGTCATCATTGTCGGCGCCGGTTTAGCCGGACTGGTCGCTGCGTTTGAGCTCTCAGAACGCAAGATCCCCACCATTATCCTGGACCAGGAAAATCGCAACAATTTAGGAGGACAAGCCTTTTGGTCTCTGGGTGGTATCTTCATGGTGAACTCGGCTCACCAGCGACGAATGGGCATCAAGGATTCACGAGAACTGGCTGTTCGCGACTGGCAAAACTCGGCCAAGTTTGATCGTGAAGTGGAGGATTATTGGCCGCGCAAGTGGGCTGAAGCCTTTGTCAATTTTGCGACGGACGAGATGGAGAATTACGTCAAGGACCGCGGAATGGGGTTCCTGTTCAATGTAGGTTGGGCTGAGCGTGGCGCTGGAGTAGCTTATGGCCATGGCAACTCCGTGCCGCGATTTCACCTTACTTGGGGCACTGGCCCCGAAGTTGTGAGAGTATTCAAAGAGCCAGTGGAGAAGGCTGAAAAGAACGGTACCGTCGAGTTTAAATTCCGCCACATGGTTGACGAGGTCATTGTGGACAAGGACGGCAAGGCTATTGGCGTCAAAGGCCGCATCCTTGAGCAGGATGACTCGGCTCGCGGAATCAAGTCGTCACGAACAGTAGTTGACTCATTCGAAATATACGGCTCTTCAGTTCTTGTCTCATCAGGTGGCATTGGCGGCAGCATCGAGGCTGTCAAGAAGGTCTGGCCTGTTGATCGTCTCGGCCCCAAGGTTCCAGAGCACTTTGTCGTCGGCGTACCTGCGCATGTTGATGGTCGCATGATTGATATTGCTGGCGAAGCCGGTGCAAACCTCATCAATCGTGACAGAATGTGGCATTATACCGAGGGTCTGAAGAACTGGAACCCAATCTGGCCCAGCCACGGAATCCGTGTTCTCCCCGCCCCGTCTTCCATCTGGCTTGATGCTACTGGTAAGCGATTGCCACCCTTCCTGTACCCTGGCTCGGACACACTCGCTACTCTAGAACACATTTGCAAGACTGGCTACGACTATTCGTGGTTTATTCTGGACCAATCCATCATTGCCCGCGAGTTTGCTCTCTCGGGATCGGAGCAGAACCCAGACATTACTGGTAAGAGCATTTGGCAGCTTCTTGGCCGCATCTTCAACAAAAAGGGCACCGTACCGGTACAGAACTTCCAGAAGCATGGCCAAGACTTTGTCGTCCGTGATAACCTTGAGGAGCTGGTCAAGGGTATGAATGAGCTTGCCAGGGAACGTAACGGACCTGAACTCGACTTTGACAAGATCAAGGACGTTGTCGAAACCCGCGACAGCCAAATGGATAACGCATACAGCAAGGATTCGCAAATCATGCTCATTCACAATGCTCGCTCGTATTTCCCCGACAAGCTCAGCCGGGTTGCAGCGCCACACAAGATCCTCGACTCGGCGCATAAGCCACTTATTGCAGTGCGCATGAATCTGCTTACGCGCAAGTCGCTAGGAGGAATTGAAACGAACCTCGACAGCAATGTCATGAGGGCGGACAAGAGCAAGTTCCAGGGCTTATACGCTGCTGGTGAGGCGGCAGGGTTTGGTGGAGGAGGTGTACATGGATATAACTCGCTCGAGGGCACGTTCTTGGGAGGCTGCATCTTTTCCGGCCGCGCCGCTGGAAGGGCGATGGCTGATGAGTACGATGGTGCTGCGAAGAGGGAGGCTATCAAGGGTAAGCTGTGAGATGCGCGATGGAGGCAGAGTGCGCAGCTTGTTGCATTTGCCATGATGATGACTTTTTGTAATTTTTGCAGCTAGCTGATATTCCCGGGTATGAATACATATATTACGTTATTATACAACGCTCGTTCACAGCCTCCGATTAACAGTAAAGATCCTAGCCTACAAGTCCTTCTTCTTTGTCCGCCCAACAACGATAACAGCCTTGACCATTTTTTCCTTACCAAACCACCTATACATTCTCCCCGCAAGTTTGTACCCGCTCATATAAATCCCATACGGACTCAGTGCCGCATCCTGCCTATCCAAAAACTCGGCTAAGCCAGTAAACACACAGTCCGTAATGTCGCGAATCTCAATCTGCGCCTCGTCATAGCCGCACTCTACCAGCTGCGCGCGATACTGCTTTTCCGTCATGAATGTGCTTAGCGGACAGCCGAGGAAATAACTCAGCAAACGAGCAATAAGCGTCTGCATAGCCGTTGCCTTTTCGTCGAGGACTAGGTCAAATGCCATGACGTTGGCATCCAGCGTCTGCGCGGCCAAAGTAAAAATGGGCTTCCGCGACGGAGAAAAGTGGTAGAGGGTGTCGAGGCCGAGAAACCAGCGTTCTTGGTAGGTGGTTTCGTCTGATAAGCTTGCTATAGCGGCGCGGATGGGCTGCGGCCAGGAGTCGGGCTTTGCTGCGTCGGCGCGGAAGAGGGAGAAGGAGTCCTTGGAGAGAGTGTTGGTGGTGGTGTTGGATTGGTTGTCGTCTTTTTCTATCGCCGCGGTGAGGCGTCTGTGGGCTTCTTCCATTTGCGCCTCGTTGAGGGTGAGACCGACGTAGCGGAAGTGAGGACGGCGGTGGGCGTGGATGAGCTCCGTGAGGGCGATGATTTGGTCGCCGCAGCCGAAGCCGACGTCTAGGACTGAGACGGACGCGACTGGTTTGGAAGGAGATTCTGTGTTGGTTTCATTGAGAATGAGTCCTGCGGCTTGGAGGATGTTTTCTAGGAGGGCGCGAGTTGCGTCCTCAAAGTATTTGATGGGTTTGCCGTCTGCTGTTTTCCTGTTGTTGAGGTTGTTAGTCTCGATGGTGCTGAAAAAGATGGACAATCTGCCGACTTACCAGTATCCTAGGTTCATCCACATGGAATGAAACGGAGTCCGTAGACTAAGTTTCCAATGACCCAGGCCATAGACGCCACTAGACTTGCTAAACGCTAGGATGCCGATGAATATCAAAGTTATAGTAGCAACGCAGCCTGTGAGAATTCCCAGGACAAAGTCCCGGGGTGAAAAGGGCCAAGCCATTAGCCGCAATGGCAAGGACCAATAGGGCTCTCTGCAATATACGCTTCTTTAAAATTCATATATCGGCATGCGCGTGAGGTAGCGGAAACGGAATACACTCGCCCGTCTTATCGACTGACGGTGACGTGTAGTCAGTGGGCGCGGATGGATTGATTTGACGAGATCCGAGCAGAGGTCCACTAGACACGGGTGCACTGTTGCGCCGGCGGCGACGGTTTTTTGGGGGGCAGTGGGCGGCTCGGATGGCGGCCGGGCAGTGTGGCATCCGGATGGGGCGTGTAAATGCAGCGTCTTCTTAGTTTTAGCAGTTCCCTGCGTGCATATGTGTATGTTTAGCTAAGATTAGATATACGTGGCATATGAGGCTATGTTACTGACAATATGCACAGTTCAACGGTTAAAGTGGAAGCGAATTTGCCCGAAAATTGGCAGATCCTAGTACCTGTTCGCATTCGGATTCGCACCTGATGGGCACGCCCTGGTACCTGATTAGTGCTCGTCGCAACGTCCTTACTAGTGTGGCGAACAGTGGGGTTAGGATGCCAAGTTGACCTCGGGTCTTCCAAATCAGAAAAACCTCGCTGGCCGACGCTGGAAGCCTGGGCGAGTTTGAACGTTTCATCCAAGTTACAAGTCGCGCAGGCAGGAAGCAGAAAAAAGGCCGACTTCTTGTCTATACTTGCAGTCGCATATTTACAGCGCTTTGGGTTTCTTGTGATAAGACGCTGCGACTGATACATGTGCCAACAACCCTTACGGCCGACATCTTGAACGAACGAACGAACGACGGACGGACGGACGAACGGGCGAAACAGCCATGGACGAAGACAAGCCGCAGCCTGACGCTGCACGCAAGACGCGGGTTGCTATTGTTGGAACCGGTCTCGCTGGCCTTACCACTGCGTATCTCCTCCAGAATGACGACAAGAGGAGATACGAGGTCACACTCTTCGAGCAGGTAAGTTCACGAGAAAAGGAAAATCTCTTGTCCGCACGCAAATCGTTTGGCTAGTTGAGTGAGTGGTTCAGTCACATTCTAACCCTGAACCTTTTTTGCATAGTCTGAAACCTTTTCGCTCGATACGGCGTCAGTCACTCTGCGAAACGAAGCAACGGGCGTAACCGAGAGAGTCGACATTCCTCTGCGCAGCTACTGCAGAGGCTACTACCCCAAACTATGCAGCATGTACGACTACCTCAACGTGCCGTCGCGCGAGGTCTGGTACCGCTTCATCTTTAGCGAATCACCAAAGGCCACTTCTCAAACCTTGAAATCAAAATTCGAGTCTCCATTCCCGAATAATGTCCCGGAAAGGGACGATGCAGCAGTCGGTAGCTACTTTGCATACGGCAAAAAGTGGCGGACGCTGCTCATGTCGTTGCGCGACTCCCCGCGAATGCTCCTAATGGCTGCCCATCTCTTCATTTGCCACATGTGGTTTTTGGCTGCTTGCTATTTGATTGCTCCAAAAGTTGGTCGACAAGATGTGTTTCTTGCCGACGCAGCGTCTGAGGACCTGGGCAAGGGCAACGGCAACGGCAACGGCAAGGTCGGTGACGATGGCGAGTCGCTTCGAGAATATCTCGACAGAATAAGAATGCCGCGCAAGTACGCGACGCACCACTTGCTACCCATCCTGAGCTCGGTGTGTAGCTGCTCGCACAAGGAAATGGAGGCGTTTCCGGCCAGCGACATCGTTGGCTTCATGAAGGGAACCGCGTGGCGCAAGACGTATGTTGCGCGCAACGGTGTCCGCCAGGTACAGTCGATTTTGTCAAGGAATATAACAGATGTTCGCCTGCGTACGAGAGTTACAAAGCTTTCTGTCCAGGAAGACGGTCGGGTACTGGTTGAGCATGTCCGAGAAGATGGCAGCGCAGGACAGTCCGAAGAAGCCTTTGACCGCGTGGTCCTTGCCGTGCCGCCCAACATCGCAGCCAAGGTCTTCGACTCATGTCGTCCCGTGCTCAACAGTCTTCCCACGCGGCCGGTCGTAACATCTATCCTCGGGCCAGCGTCGCAAGGGTTGTCGATTATAGATACCAAGAGCGATTCCTCAATAGCCAATAGCGCACCGACACGAGAAGATGCCCAGTTCATGGCCTTCCGCACAGTCTTTACAGAGGATGACGGCGAGACGGAGTCGCTGCACTACCTCCCCAGCGGGGCAGTAAGCAGGATATCGTGTCACACGAGCATAACAGACGGCATGTCAAACCTGCGCACATCACAATTCACCAGAACGCTGCGAACACCAGCGAGCAGACGCATCGTGCAAGCCGTTCTAAAGACCGACAGTAAACCCCGTCAGATTGGGCTCGCTGATGAAAAAGCAGTCGACGGTAACATGTGGGTGAATGGCAGGGAAAATGTGTCGGTTGTCGGCTCTTGGTGTTGGGACGGCATGGTGCTTTTGGAGGGCTGTGTCGTGTCCGCGATGAAGGTGGCGACGGATTTTGGCGTTGCAATTCCGTGGGATGATGATGATGAATAGATCTTGAGAGCGATTTTCATGGCATGTTTGGCGGTATAAATGCTGTATTGATGCATTTACTTAATGAATATGAATGGCGACTGTTTTGATAGAAACCATGACGTCTGCAATTCTGTGATAGGTTCGGTTTAGTCGGCACAGACTGTTTTTTGTAAGAATGGCTCTGGATCAAGGAAAAGAAGGGAAGAGCAAGTTCTTCCTACTATGTACAGTAATAGTTCAGGGATGTCGAGACTTGTTTGGAAATAGAATATGGGGCTGGATTGTAAGGCTCCGAGTTGCCTGCCGGGCTTCCCGGAGCCTCGCAAACGGTCAGCTAGTTCGGCGCATACCCAAATCGGACGCCACAGCACAGCGGGCAACAGTTAATCTGTACATCGCATTTTACACGCTTTCGAGAGGGTATTGCAGTTATCAAAATAAATATAAGCAACTGATTTTTCACCGGTCGACGCCAAACAAGAGGAGTTAACCGTAGGGCATCTCCGTCCCCGCAAGCATTCGTCATGTCTGGGTCCATCGACGACACACCTTCCAGAATGGGGAGATGCCGAGTGGCAGTGTCAAAATAGATCCAAAGAAATACACTTATAATTTAATTCTCTAAACCTCGGACGTCTAGTTCGACTTCCCGTACTTTTGTGATGCTTATAAAATGTCAAAATTTTCCTTTTCAAATGTAGTACGGTGAAATCATCATTTACCACTCATGAATCATTCGCCATGCAGTGCATGCATTGGCGTTTAACCCTCTTCAGAGGCTTGCAAGCTTTTTCAGTCTTTCATGTCCAGCACGTCTCTGAGCCGATAACTCGCTGGCCGTTCCCAATTAAGATACGGCCCATTCATTTGTATCATGTCGCTGCGAAACAAGACTGGCACAGACGTCATTTCTGTGCCTCTCCCAGGCCCAAGAACCGGTACTCGCGCCGGTGGCTCCTTTGGCATCCACGGCCAATATATACACGTGTCAACGAGCTTAAATTCTCGTTGTTTCCTTTGGGCAATCCACGCATCCAACACTTGGCGAAAAAGCTGCACGTCACTATCGAGTTTCACGTCTGGATGCTTCACCCAGTCACGCCGCAGCGAAGCTTCGGCATCTTGCTGAGCATGGGGCACTTCTCTGTAGTGCTCATCCAGAGTAATAATTTCGTATAAGGTAAAAATAACACCTTTCGAGTCGTCGCGTTCTGGCGTGTAGTGCTCTTTGATCATGATGGAATAATTAAAGTGGACAATGCATAGATTCTCTTTCTCGTCGATCAACAGATTGCGTGCGGCAACATCCTGGTGCATAATGCCGAAACGGTAGTTGAGGTCGTCCACAACAGACAGTAGTTGCTGCATCCAAGCTAGGCGAAACGGCCGTTTTATAGCATTATCGTCTTTAAGAGTGCCGCCTGCAATATAGCGGCTTATGAACCCAACTATACCACCTATAACGTCATCTAAGACGACGGCGTCAAAGGGGACAATGTGTGGATGGTCTCGGGGCAAGCGACTCCAGCATTGGAGCTACCATTTTCGAAACATTCCATTTGCAGTAAACCAATATTTGAAAGCGGCTTTGGTCCGTCCGGCTTCACCAACTGTCGGATCTGCTCGGTATTCCACCAAGTCTACCTGCGGACCCATTCGATCGAGCTCCGTCAGACTCCCGAACCCGATCGTCTTGACTGGGAAGGGGAGTTTAAGTGCCGATAGCGGGTGACAGTTTACGTACCAGGTCACATCGTCATCTTCATTTGCAGAAACCGTGATTGGTCCGTCGAGGTCTGTGAAGCGGAATCCTAAAACGTCGGCGCCAAGATCGTCGAGATGCCTTTGTAGCTTTGCCAGGCAAATACCCTCTGTTTCTTCCACGTCTTGGACTGGTGCTGGCGGACAATATGTCACTGAGAAGTGTCTCCGCTGGTCAAAGTCGGTAATATGCCATGTGTATGGCCCTCCATTGAGCAAGTTGCCGCCTCCAGCCCTGAGGCGCTCTTCGGGACCGATCATGGTCCGGACCCCTTGGCATTTTAAGGAAAGAACAATTCAGGGAAATGATCTACAAATGAATTAAAGAGTGATTGGGTGATCAGTCAGGTCGTTTCGGCGCCGTTTTGGCCTAATACTGGGAGAATCTCAGTTGAAGCAAAGGTCCACCTGTGCAAGCAGGCAGCCAAGAGTAAGGCCGTGTTGGCGATGGGTAGGTGCACCGCTAGGGTGCAAATAAGGCTATTTGCACCGTACCTCGTGACTCTCTATGACTAAGCGTTCTCACCGTGTCATTTTGCTATATGAGGCGGCAGGAATTTCTATATGTTGATTTAAATTACTTCATTATTACATTCTTCGTATGCGCCGCTACTTTATTATTTCTGTATTATTATATATGTAAATAATTTTATCTAATATAGTTATATTTAATTTCTATAGCTAGCGGTGCTAGTGTGAGTAATATTGCGCCTAAGATAGCTGGTAGAAATGCTAGCTTAATAGCTAGCCACCTAACTAATAGCTGGCGCCTAATCTGCCTAAATTGCTCGCTAGTTATTTCTAATTCTTCTTCCTTTATTATCGCCTTTATTATTAGTTTAAATTATAGAGACTCCCGCCGCCGCCGCTACTATTACTACTACCACGCCGACTATAAACGTGCCAAAGGGCGTTAATACTCCGCGGCTAGTTATTGTAAGTTGTTATTAGAGTAATACTACGCCTTAGGGGGCAAATAGTTATCTAGGAACGTAAGGGCCTCGGATATAGCTTTATTATCCACGTCTAAGTCATTTTTATAAAGAAAAGAGCTAAAATCATATAAATCGAATTAAAGATCTATTATTATAGCTAAAAAAGAATAATATTGAATTTCTGTTGTTTTCTAAACGCGCTGCTACTGTTCACCGACCCATATAGCAAAATGACACGGCGAGAACGCTTAGTCATAGAGAGTCACGAGGTACGGTGCAAATAGCCTTATTTGCACCCTAGCGGTGCACCTACCCATCGCCGGCCGTGTTACCTTCTTAGGTAATGCCCTCGGCCAATAACAGGCGACAAATTCAGATGCTTTTACGACCAACTTTCGTAATTCACTTAATTTTTTTCAAAGTTTACTATTTGAACTTTACGACATCGCTCATATTCTTCTAGAGCCATGTTCTACAAGAAGGCTGTGCTCGTTTGGAAACCTGTGACTATCGTGGTAGGCTCACCACTGCGGAGCTCGTTTAGATCCTTGGACCGAGTAAGGCAATGATGGGCCAGACACGCAAGCGTCCTTGACTAAGTATAAGAACATGTTGTATTCTTGTTCACCTTTAGATAATTGAGCTTTCGCGTTTTCTAGAATATTTAAACCATTTTCCCTATGAAATTTGCAGTTGAAGCCTGGATCATATAGTCGCCACGTGTTTCTCTGAACGTCGTGACGACGGCCCCAACAGGACGCACAGCAGCCAATTACCCTCATCTCGTTCTAGGCTTCGTGCATGTTGTAAGGCTCTCGTAGCCTGATCACTCTCACCCCTAAGGATGTAGTGTATAAAAGGAACGACGTTGCGACCGTTGAAGATGGCAGCACCGTAGTCATACCTCTCCTACCCGTGCCACTTACAAGATGAAGTTCTACCTCTTTGCCATGCTCGGAGCTGCGGCTCTCGCTGCTGCTGCTGCTTTGACGAAAACAAATACTGTAAGCGCAGCAATGCATTATACTGTCGTGTTGGCAGCCCACATGTAGAAACGGATGAGCTAATACTGAGGATGTAGGATAATGTGATCACCCGCAAATGCGAGTGTCCCGACAAGCCAACGCCTGCCTGCGGTTGCGCCATTGAATAGCTGTTACTCTGAGGCGAATTCCCAGCGATGCTGTATGAAGATCGAGCTGGCCGTTTTTCTGATGAATTGCATTTGTACATTCCTCTACATTTTATACCATGAGTTCAATCAGGGGCCTAGTGTCCTGCGTGCTTTAGCGTCGTAGCCATAGTCAAGGCACACACATTGTTTGTAATTGCCCAGGAATTCAGCCATGTGAGCTCGCCGGAAATTGGGATTGCACGCATGTAGACATGAGGGACTAGGCGACTTGCCCGCGCTCATTTTCAGGCACCGTCTCTTTCGCAGAGACCATGCTCCATGCTCTCTTTTTCTGGTATCGAGCGCTCTAGGGCTGTAAGCAGCTCGGTGTTCATCACTCTCCGAGAAGTGTCGCTGACGGACTTCGGATTCAGCGCTAAAGCGGCGCACACCGAGACTTGCTTTAGCGGCGCTAAAGGACCTAGACCGTTCTGTGGCTGTGCTGCTCCAGGGCAGTGAAGATATTACTGCAGTAGGCGTATTAACCCAAGTGTTCATGAGGTTGAAGTGTAATAAAAACCTTGGTTCAAGTAACGTTGGTCTAACTCGTAACAACGGCCATGCTCTTGTCGCGCGGAGATAAGGCGCATTTCATTTTCGGACATGGCAGCCTTGTGAGGCCAAATGCAAGGAGACCCTGGATTCACGACTCGGTCTGACGCGGGCTACGACGTAGCTAGCTGACCATGAGAGATTCCAGTCCACTTTCACCTCTGGGCGTCAGCATTTTAGCCTCATTAGCGGGTGCCAGCGCCCCGAGCACGAAACATATAAAATCAGCTTTGGGAACAAAGTTTGCTGACTTTATTTTCCAATCACGCAAACAATCAGCACCCCATTTCAGAACTCTTCTCCTTCTCTTCTTGTTGTGTAGCTTCACCAGACAAACCACATAGACAGCTTGCTTAACAACTTCACAATGGCATCCAACTCCGCGTCCGTCGTGCCAGGCTTTTACACCTTCTTCTTCAAGAACCTGGACCCTCTTATTGCTCTTTGGGGTGTTTACCTCAACTTTGTCGACCCCGATGGGGCCGTTAAAGCTTCGGCACCAAACTCGACCTATGACCAGAATCAGGTCTTTCTCTTCCATCAGACTGGTGGACTCGCCCTAGCTGTCGCAGTGGTGTCGGCCATCCTGCCGCGTTACTCTCAGGATCTCGGCGTCTGGCGCATCTTCCAAGGCGCCCTGTTCCTTTCAGACATTGCTGGCCTGAGTGGCATCTATTTCTCTCTCACCAACCAAGGCCGTCTGAGCCCTTCTGCGTGGACTTCTGATGACAAAGGTCTTGCTGGCTGCTATCTCATGCTCACGGTTGTGAGGTTCTTGTTTTTGGCGGGTGTTGGCTTTAAGAAGGCGGTTTCCGGTGCTAAGAAGTCTTCATAATTATTAGAATTTGACAGTTGTTTTACTGGGAGTTGAGGACATGGCAGCTGGTGTATACATTTTTTTTATAGATAATAATAGCGATTGATTCAGCATGCCACGTATTGCAGTAAGGCTGCAATTAGTCATGACCATTGTCTTTCTATGGTTTAGCGTCGGCGCCCCGTGAAAGATTCTATCGCACTACCTTTCCAGGGTTGACTCGGCTCCTTGCTCCATTGAATTTACACGGCGAACGATAGAATATGGCGGGCCTGACTGCGGCTAACATCACGGCATGGTGCACGGGGCACAAGGCTCCCGAAAAAGCCATTGCTGACCTTCCGAAACTGGACAAGCCACGATACCCAAAGCCTGATTATGATGAAAGCCAAAGAGTATAAATAGTTTCCTCTCAGCTTGTTCTTTGGGCTGGGCTTCTGTAAATTGACTACGTTGCAGAGACCTTCAACGAAACGGAAGCTTCTTATCATGGCATCCGAAAATTGCAACTCGTTAGAGCGCGAGAACTACATTCGTAATCTGGTTCTGTCTGAGTTTGGCCGACAAGTGTGCTTAATCTGCTTTAAACAATGGCATAACAGAGGAGACTAACTTGATTAAATAGGTAGTGAGTTTGGAGCGCCTAACCGGTGGCAGAAACACCTTTGTCTACCACCTCACCTTAGCTGCCGCTGATGAAGGTCAAGAGAATAAACAAAGAGCGCAGCCTGGTGTGGTAGCGGCGTTGCCTCGAACCACCGCGGAAACGGTTCTTCGTCTCTCAAATCCTGCCTCTGGTCTGAACGAAAACATTCGCGTTCAAAATGAGGCTGCAGTTATGTCTTTAACCAGGGAAGCTCTTGCACCATTGGATCCGTCCATCGTGCCCCAACTGTACGGCTGGGCGTCTGGAGAAACGGGCAAAGGATGGACGCTGTGCGAATATATGCCTGGCGAAAACCTTCAAGATAAGTTTGGTTTACTAGGTGATGATGCAAAGAGAAACATTGTCATACAAATCGCCCAGATATTCAAATGCATCCAAAGGTACCGTCTTCCGGGCTCTATCAGAGGCTATGGTGGTATAGGCTATGCAGAGGATGGCAGCATCGTTACCGGCCCGACAGTCATTGCTGGGGGAGGCCCATGTGAGACGCACTCGGAACTGTACATCGAGTATCTCCAGACGCAGCGGACGCTGTCGGGACAGTGTGATGTTGTCCAAGGGTGGAAAGGCACCGATCTACCGGGCCGCATTGAGAGACTTGCAAAGGAAAAGTTCGTGGGGATTTGCGAATGGGAGGAAGACCTTCGCCCGACTCTTGTGCACGGGGACTTTGGTATGTGCTGAAACTGGCCGTATGAACTGGGAGCAGGTGCTAACAATTCGTGTAAACAGATATTCACAACATACTCTTCAACCCAGAGACTAACCGCATCACTGCTTTGCTTGACTACGACTTTGGCCACATCGGTTCCCAGGCAGACGAATACATGTATTCGTTCGCGCAGCTAGGGTATCTCGCTCTGCCAGTAATCAAGGGCCACGATGATCTCATGCTATTACGGAAATCGGTGTTTGGCGGCTTTGATCACGATAAACTGGCGGATAAACCAAAGAGGGACGTGGATTGGAAGCTAGCGCTCATGGTGGACGGGGAGTTTGCCAAGGCAGGCGTAGAGCGGCCTCAAGATATCCCGTCCATGGAAGAAATTGCAACCCGATACTGGACAATCCAAGGCGTCAGTCCGCCCATCTTCTTTTTAGAGAGGATCCGAGCGGCGGGCTCTGAGAAGTTGCAGAAGATGAAAGAACGTGAACAAGAGCAACTCGACATTAATCTCCAAGCGTTGGGTTATTAGAATAGCCTTTTCCAAAACGGCAGAGCGTCTAGAAAAACTTTCGTCTTAGAGAACTTGATTTTTGCATCTTGAAACAGACTCTCGGACGTTCCCGCGTCCGTGGGCAACCTGCACGGCTACAAGGCCGTTGCTAGCTGCAACGCACCGAAACAGCCAACTCGGTTTGTTTAATTGCATGTTGGCAATGACGTCCGTCGCTTACCATGTCTCTAAACGAGTTTATGGGGAAGTGCTAACGTCGGGCGACCGTTCAAGCGGGTGCTCTGTGATCGCCCGGACAGCCCCGCCCACCGAGCTGCATATCCGTGCACTGCAACCACACTGGTGTGATGCTTTGAAAACTTGACATCACCATTGCAGGGAGTTAGGCAGTGAAGGCGCTTTTGTTGTTCATGTGGGGCGGTCAAATGGTGCTAAAAGCTCCATATGGGAAAGGCTGGTAGACTGTGTGCAAGCAAGATCCGTGGACACCGACCTTGTAAGAGCGGTAGCGCCTTATTTCTCCGCTGTTTATAATTGAATGGATCAGTCTCAGAGGACATGGGAAAGCTAGTTATTAAAGCCCGCAGATGCGCTCCTTGCTACGCTCTTCACATTGCACTGTTGTTTTTTGTTCCTTTGACGGCTGCAGTTTTGTCAACTTCCGGCTGAAAGAATGAGAGATTGGCCTACATTGTTGGTGGCTGGCCTTGCTGACTTGGTCGCAGCAAAGGAGCAGCACGTACATGACTTTGCGGCGAAAGATTGGACAGTTACGAATGAATACGGCAATATCACTGTTCCTGGAAAGTATCCATCGCATGTTCACCTAGATCTACATGCTGCTGGAGTAATTGGTAAGTCTCTCCCAGATTATGAAAGAACGCTGGTGAGCTAATCTGGAATAGATGACCCGTAAGTAGTTGCATTACTGGCAAGCCGTTGTTACGGCCATGAATCACTGGCTGACAATTTAGGCTGCGCGGCACCAACGACTATAAGCTACGCTGGATAGCGGCTCAGAACTGGACATACACGAGTGCACCTCTAACAGGCTTGTAAGATGACAGCGCTCTTATATACATTGACGACAAATGCCCACAAGATATATAGGGAATCGCGAGACGATATAAGCACATGGCTTGTATTTGACGGCCTCGATACCTACTCGACCATAAAGCTCTGCGACCAGATCATCGCCACCACGGATAACCAGTTCAGGCAATGGTTTTACGACGTCTCTGATGTCGTTAACAATTGCGAAAGCGATCTAGTCCTGAGTATTAACTTTGGCAGTGTCCCCAGAATCATTGACGTATTAGACGCTCAAGGCAATGAAAGTGAGTCTAGCACCAAAAACATCCTTTTCACCTGCAGCCGTTAACGCGCGCCTCAACAGCATGGCCGGAAGAGTCTGTGCCGGCGTTTGTCTACCCAAACAAACAATGGGTTCGCAAAGAGCAGTCAGACTTTGGTTGGGATTGGGGTCCGGCCTTTTCGCCTACCGGCCCTTGGCGTGACGGTCGACTCGTCCAGCTCAAGAAGAACGCCGGCATTCACACCATAAACACTGACATTGACATATATCGAAAGGGTCAGCTTAACAATTACGCCCCTGACCAGTCCCAGCCTTGGGTGGTGAATGCTAGTATTGACTTCATTGGCAATCTACCTGAAGGTGCGAGCTTGGAAGTGCGTATTGCTGAAGCCGACAATGAATCCAAGGTTTTGTATGCCGGCCCTCTTGGAAACATAAGCCAGTCCAACATGACAATAACCGGCTCAGTCACACTGGACGACAAAACACCAAAACTCTGGTGGCCTGTGGGCATGGGCTGGCAAGGCTTGTACAAGATTTGGGTCTTTATCAAGAGTCCAGAAGAGGGCTGTTCCACTCTGGCTGCAAAGCGTCGGACTGGTTTCCGCACCATTCTGCTCAGCAATGGCAACGTCACAGAAGCCGAAATCGCTCAAGGTAAACAACCTGGAAGCAATTGGCATTTTGAAATCAATGGAAATGAATTCTATGTCAAGGGTGCAAACTTTATTCCTCCGGAAGCATTTTGGCCCAAAGTCTCCAAGGATCAGATGCAGCGTATGTTTGAGTCTATCAAGCATCAAAACTTGAATATGCTAAGAATCTGGTCCTCGGGGGCGTATCTTCCGGATTTTGTATATGACATGGCAGATGAACATGGTATTCTTCTCTGGAGTGAGTTTCAGTTTGGCGACTCGCTGTACCCGGACGACCCCGACTTTATCGACAGCGTCATTGGCGAGGCAACGTTTAATGTTCGCAGAGTGAACCACCATCCTTCACTTGCCTGCTGGGCTGGCGGTAATGAGTTGGAGAACCTGGTCCTAGTTATAACGGAGCGCATTGTGGGGGAGGACGAGTATCCCTACTGGGTTGGTCGTTACGAGCATCTCTTCATTACCACGTTGTTCAACGTCGTCGCTGCAAACACGCGTTCCATCTCCTACACGCCGTCCAGTGGCAACAACGGGTGGATGAAGATTGACCTTGACCTTCCTGTTCCCATGGTCCAGCGCTACGATAACATGACAGAGGGCCACGTTTACGGTGATACGGAGCACTACAACTACAATACCGATTTGGCGTTCAACACAAGCACCTATCCAGTCGGGAGATTTGCGACCGAGTTTGGGTTCACAAGCATGCCCAGTCTGCAATCTTGGCAGCAGGCCATTGACGAGGAAGATATGCACTTCAACTCCTCTGTCATCGTCTCGCGAAATCACCATTACCCTCCGAACGGCTTGGAACCTAACGAAACAAAGAGCTTGAGGGGTATGGGCGAAATGACCGGCGGCGTGTTGAGCTACTACCCGAAACCAAACAATGAGGATTCAATTGCCAACTTCAGCTCCTGGTGTCAGGCTACACAGCTGTTTCAAGGTGATTTCTACGAGTCGCAGATTGACTTTTATAGGCAGGGTAGCGGCAAGCCTGAGAGGCAGCGAGGCACTCTTTTCTGGCAGCTCAATGACATCTGGCAGACTCCTAGCTGGGCTGGCCTAGAGTACGATGGGCGATGGAAGGTCTTGCCTTATGTGATGCGTCGAGCATACCAGAATATGGTTGTTACGACATCGTGGCATGAGACTACTCGCATGCTTCAAGTATGGGTCGTCTCCGACTTGTGGGAGTCTGCATCTGGACAAGTTAGCTTGGAGTGGTTTGATCTCAAAGGCAACCCCTTGGACCAGAACCTTGAGTTTGAGAAGGTTCTGGATTTCCAAGTGGGTGCCTTATCTAGCGTCAAAATCCTTGAGTCCCACGTTCCGGAGAATCCGGACGCGATATTGATGCTTTCTCTCAACGCGGAGGGTCGCTTGCCCAATTCAGCGTCTACGACCAAATTAACGCACAAGAACTACTTTTTGCCCGTCGCTCCAAAGGACACAGATTTTTCAGACCCTGGTCTGAATATGTCGTATGATAAGACTGCTGGAAAGTTTACAGTGGAGGCAACAAAGGCAGTTTCATTGTATACTTGGCTGACGCATCCTGCGGGAACGCTTGGTTTCTTTGATGACAACGCCTTTGTGCTTATGCCTGGTGAGAAGAAGGAGATTGGGTTCCATTTGCAGGTTGATGAGACGGATGGCAAGTGGGTTGGTGATGTGACCCTTTCTAGCATGTGGGATCTTGCGACAGCCTGATTAACATAGGCCAAGCCACCTGAAGCGCCAACTCGTAAACGTTAAACAGCTCGAGAGGTTTTCTTATCTTCATGTCATTATTCTCTTGTATTATTCATATTAGCTTAGGTTTTACATATTGACCAAGTGTATACAATGCAGTAAAATATTGCTGTCTCTAAGGTTGTTTGTAGGGCAGGCTGGTGTATACCACCGTGGGCGTCCAACTCCCCATCACATCTACCAACCGCAACCCCGCATACTCGAGCCTGATTCCACGCAAGCCCTGCAATGGACCTGCCGAAAATGGCTACGCCGCTATTCCTTCGGTTACGACCGCGTGTGCAATTGGCTGCTGAATGGCGCGGAGGCTCCTGCAGCCATAGGCGTTTCTGGGGTGTTGGCGCCAACCAACTTGACTGGAAAACGAGGTGCTGTCTTTCTTCTGCAAATTCTCTGCTTTCTACCGCATGCAATGTGCCATGTTAAGCCTGCACTTTGTGGTCTGTAGTGTTTTTATCAAAAGACATTCAAACAGGTTGACATTCGCATACCCAAGGTTTCAGACTAGCCATGGCGTGGCGGGTGATGAAAGCCGCGCCGAGCGGTGAAGTCGATTTTTCTTTTGACTTCGAACATACTGTCTTTTGCATTGTCCCGTCTTCCGTCTTGGTTATAATTGCTGTGGGACATTGCATCTCATTTCTGCGACAGAAGAAAAAAAGCCAAAGTCTCGCGCTACGAAACCATCTGGCATTAGATTCGGTATCTATGAGTCCTCCAGCAATGTACCAAATCTTTACTAACTGTGAACAGGCATTGCTGTTAATCTTTGCACTTCTTCATCTTGCCTTAATAATTACCTTTTCGAAATTGCCCGAAAGGTCAGAACTGCAAACGCGACTAGCGCTCGCAGCTTATGCATTACGATTTGGTGCTTCTCTTGCGCTCTTTGGGGTACACTGGTTGATGCGTGATGGCTTCCGACTAACCTCCGGGCTCTATTTACTGCTGATTTCTATTCTCGATGGAATAATAGCCCACTCACTATGGCTCGTTGCCCTCGGCGAATCGAGACACGGCACCGAAATGGCCCTTGCTGCGCTACAGACTGCTGTATCTGCCACCGCACTGTCATTTATAGTCCATCAGTCGCTTACGTCGTCATCACTGACATTCAAGTCGGCAAGGGGGGCAGAATTCAAAGTAGAGGAGCAGACTAGTAGCACACTATCCACGCTCTTTTTTGGCTGGTTGTGGTATCTACTGGCCTTTGGAAGGAAAAACAAGGTTCACGAGCAGGACTTGCAGCACATTGTCTACCATCCTGCAGCAACCTACAAATTTGATAAAGAGTCCAAGGAATCGAGCAACCTGACCAGTGCCGACTTCTTTTCCGGCCTTGTTGTTCCTTACCTGTCATCATCTCTTTTGCAGCTCCTCGCAGCTGGGGCCACACTCGCCCAGCCGCTCATCATCCAGGGTATCGTCAAGTACCTTCAAAGCGACCAACACCCTTCGGTCGCCATTTGGCTTGTCATCGCCATGCTCTTCGACACGCTTGCCATAGCTTTACTCGACGCCCATAGCGGCCAGATTCTCACCCAGGTAATGCACCGACTTCGGGCCTTTCTCAATGAGAAAGTCCTCGAGCGGTCCTTTTCACCGTCTGCGCCTGTCGGTGGCTGGACGGATGCTAGCTCCAAAGCCGTGGTGTATGTGTCTACCGATATTCCGACAGTTGCGCATGGTATTAGCATCAGCAATAGCATCTTGTCAAGTCTCGTTGTTGTGGGTATCGGCTCATTCCTATTATTTCGCTTGATCAACCTGGCCTTTTTGGGGCCGTTGCTTGTTGCACTGGCTTCAACACTTGTCCCAGTTGCGCTAGGCAAGACACTTGCCCGCAGCCAGCGCCTTTCACTTGAGGCTACGGAGCGACGCATTGAATCAATGAAAAGTTTGGTATCGGAAACTCGAGCCGTTCGAATGGGAGGGCTCCAAAAGATTGCAGCAGATTTAGTTGCCAAAAATAGGCGTGTCGAAATAGATGCGGCATGTGCGTATCGTCGTGTTATTACCGTTGTCGCTGTCGCTGGTAAGTCTCTGTGGAATGAGTATGTTTAAGTCTAGAATTACTAAATTCCTTTCACGCAGCTACGTCGGTCAATGGCTTGGCTGTGCTTGCTGCTTTTGGCGGCTTTTCCCTCATCACTCGGTTGACTATCGACTACTCTGTTCTTTTTACTGCACTGGCAACCATGCACATTATGATCACTCCACTGCTCACTCTGGTCCAAATGCTCCCTGTTTTTATTTCTTCTTTTGTGAGTGTGAACCGGCTGAGGAGATACATCAATTACTCCTCTCCTCAAAAGCCAAAAGGCATTCAGTGCGTTTCCGATGGGCCGCTTTTGAGCTTTACCAATGCGGTCTTCGGCTGGGATCCCGAAAAGCCCATTCTATCTGGCATGAATTTGAACTTGTGTAGCGGCGAGGTACTAAGTATATCGGGACCTACCAACTCGGGCAAGTCAACTATAATGAATGCCGTTCTTGGAGAAGCAGAGTTACTGTCCGGGAATATGCAGACTGGCACGAAGAAGATTTCGTACTGCAGCCAAAAAAACTGGTTCATACCGGGGCTGTCAATACGTGATACCATAACTTTAGGCAAGCAGTTTGACATACAGCTCTATAACCGCATTGTCAAAGGCTGTTGCCTAGACAAAGATATTCTGACTCTCCAGCTGGGAGATGATGCGATCCTTGACAACACCGGAGCGCCGCTCAGTGGTGGTCAACAGAAACGCGTCGCTTTGGCGCGGGCTTTGTACCATGAGCCAGATTTGCTGCTTTTAGATGAAGTCCTTACTGGTTTAGATGCTACTACACTAAGACAAGTAGTGGATAATCTATTTGGGCATGATGGGATTGTCAAGCGCAGTGGCAGAATGGGCGTACTCATGGTTTCGACAGAGTGTAAGTCCAATCGCGGCGTGGTGCTGAGGTAACTAACTGGTAACAGTTCCTGAGTTTCTATCTCGGCAACCCAACACGAAAATGTTCTCCCTAAATGGAGGCCAAATTGTGGCCATTAGTAGTGTAGCCGTTGTCACTGAATCTTCGGACAATGGAAGGAGTGGACAACAACTTGATAGTATAGCGGAGCTTGATACAAAATTATCTCTGCCGGCTCAAGCCTCGAACAAAAAGGACGCTATAACAGAGTCTGCAGTGTCCAAACGGCACATTGTCCCAACAGCGGGCGCTACCAAAGTGCCGAGTCCTTATCGCGCATATTTCAACTCTTTTAGCTCATCTTTAGCAATTTCCGTTGTTTTGTTGACTTTGCTAGCAGGGATTGGTATAGATCGAGCGAGCGGTAAACTGCCTTCTATCTCTGGTCTTGAATGCAGCGTTTGCTAACTGATTTGCAGCTTTCTGGCTCTCAAAGTGGACGAGCACGTATGAAGATAGCCAACCGAACGCCGATGATGGATACTATGTTGGTGTTTATGCAAGTTTCGTTGCAGGTTCAGCCATCGTTTCGTTTTGTGGTATTTGGTAGGCTCTCGCCTTGGCCTCAAAGTTGCTTTTCTAACACAAAATAGGGTTTTCTTCATGGAAGCTATCCCTGACAGCAGCTGGACTCTACATAAGAAAATGCTGGCAACGCTACTGAAGTACGTACTTACAGCGTTTAAGTGCTATACTTACTAATTACAATGCATTGCAGAACATCGGCATTTACTGTAGAGAAATCAAATCCGGAGATCATCAACAGGTGCGTAAACTGTACTGCTTGGTAAGCAGTACCTATTGACGCCACTAGGTTTACGCAAGATATCGACGCCATAGACATGAATCTACCACAAGCGCTACAAAACCTCATATTTGGTAAGCCTGTAGGGCCAAGTACTTCCTGTCGCTATTTCCACTGACGGGTGCTGAAGCTATTGCGTCGGGATTCGGGTCCATCATCGTCATAGCGATCGGATCACCTTACACGCTCGTGCTTATCGTATTTCTCCTTCCAATGCTATATATTTTGCAAAAGCACTATTTAGCCACCTCAGCACAGCTGAGGAAACTCCAAGTAGCCGCACAAGCACCAATCTTCAGCACTGTCGGCGCCGCTGTCGAAGGTCGAGTAACGCTCCGTGCCATGCAGAAGCAATCATACATGGCCGACACTTTATCCGAAAGAGTCTACACCGGCCTCCGGCCTGGCTATCTGTTTTCTTCTATTCAGCGCTGGATGCTTTTGGTGCTCAATCTGGCAAATGCTTCGGTCCTTACCGTTCTAGCGGCATTGCTTGTTGGGCTGCGTGGCCGCGGAAACATTGGCTGGGCAGGTCTAGCTTTGCTTAATGCAGTTACACTAAGCCAGGATACAATGCTTCTTATGATTTGGTGGACCTCTTTTGAGAATCATATGGCGTCGATGGAGAGAATTCTTGAATACACGACAACCCCAATGGAGAGAGTTGAAGCTTCTGAGCTGCGGCTCGAAGAGACTTGGCCTTGGGCAGGGAGAGTGAAGTTGGAAAATCTGTCTCTCTCATATGAGTATGATATTTCTCTGTACATAAAGTTCTCAAACATTTTACTGACCCCTCAGTAGGAATCATGAAGCCGTGCGAGGCGTCGACATTGACATCGCTCCGGGTTCAAAGGTGGCCGTTATTGGCAGGACTGGGAGGTAGGTATTGAGGAATACTAACTGCGTTCGAGCTCAAAATGGTGCTAACAATTTACTTCTCAGTGGGAAAACGTCTCTAACACAATGTTTATTTGGTTTGATCGACGTCACATCCGGTGGTATTCTTGTAGATGGGGTCAACATAAATACAATTGAACCAGAGACTGTACGCGAACGAATCGTTGGTCACCCACAGTTTACTTTTAGCAACGGCGCAGCAACAGTACGCAAAAACATAGATCCGTTCGACTCTTTCTCGGACGACGCTATTCGCCAAGCATTATCTCGGGTCGCTGCCGGCTCATATATGTGTGATGATGTCATGTCCAAGTTGGAAAACAAATGGGACGAGTGTGGCTTTGCTGCCGGATGGCAACAGAGAATTGGACTTGCCAGGACGATTTTACGGCAGTCGAATGTCTACGTTTTAGATGAGCCAACTAGCGGGTATGTGTTGTCTTCAAACCGGGGTGTGGCGAGCTTCACTAACAGGCATTATAGAATGGACGAGGAAAGCCACTCGCTGGTTATGGAAGCTTTGTTTGATGCACTGGCAGATAGGACCGTATTGGTTGTCACGCACTTGTTGCTTGGTATTGAAAGGTTCGACACGATTCTGGTCATGTCCGATGGAAAACTGGTCGAATCGGGTCGGCCGAGTGAACTTCTTCTAGACCCGTCGACAAAGCTTTCAAAGTTCTCACAGGCGGCTTCAAGGGGGGCAGAAAAGTAGAAGAGTGGGATGATGGATCCCATTGCAAGCAAAGTTCAGTCCAAGGGCCAGGTCATATTTGCTAGTTGGTAAATAAGATCACCAACAGAAGCCGATCGGAGAAGACAAGCTGCCTCGAATATTCCGTGGCTGTTACCCACGCCGTGAGGTCAAAAGACATTCTTAGCGATAACCTTGATAGTACCCGTATTTCAATACGTATAGGTCCTGAACAATCTTTAACTTCCTGCAGCACTTTGAGGTTTGCGGCCTCTTAAGCCCGGCCATATCTCTTATTAGCGTGTTGTATATGGCATTGTCTGTTCTGAAATGACAGCCTCTGTATGAGAGTCGCTTCTGAATTGGGAAATGACGACAACGATCCAATCGTTTGTGCCATAATTAGATATTGCTGACGGTCGAGCACACGGGAAGCCAGCACGCTAGTGCAGCCGCTTTGGAATCCGGCTCCATGGCGTGCTACGCGAGGCAGGTTACCACATTGCGCAACTGTGATTGTGGCGCCACTTTACTCCGCTGAGCTGGCTCTTTTTAAATCGCTCGACACGAGGTACGAAGTAGCCAGGCAAGTCTCTCTACAAGGAGACATTGGAAGGGCGCAAAGCCACTCACTTGTGCTTACAGATACACTGAATTTCACCGTTCCCGGCCAAATTGCGCTTTGTAATAAATGCCTAACCACAGCTGGACTGGGACATTCTAGCAGAACTCAATAGCTTTCTCATCGTGAACTCCACCAAGTTATTCTTTGCTGTAGCGTCACGCTGATACAAGCTTTTAGCGCCCAGATCCGGCGACTCCGCTTCTTAGCAACGCACATGAGCGAGATCTGCACTCCGCGGGCCTTTTTTTTTTTAAGCTCTGAGCTCTTTAACTGTCACAGTGAGAGGCTAAGAGCCCATGACGGCTCAGTCCGCCCCTCAGTGTGTCGCACACTCCGTCATGGTGCTTCGACTCTCCACAGCGGCGTTTTTAGTGCTTGCATCTCTGCCGGGGCCTGCCAAATCAGCTTGCTGGGCTGTGTTCCTTTGGCCAATCAATCCCTCTTCGCGGCGGTATCGCGGTCTGAAGATGGGCAGCTTGTGTGGAAAACATGCATCATCATGGAAAGGCCGTTGAGATGCAGGGATGGGAAGAGAGGTGGAGCGAAACCGGAAAAGAAATGGATTAACGTAGTCGCACACGTACGACGATGGATAGCAATATGATACATATAAAGAAGCTAGCCCGGCTATCTTGGTAGCTTTGCTGGTCGCACCCCATCCACATCGTCCTACCTCTCCTCTCAGTTCGCGACGTCTGCGACGTTGCATATTCTTACTGCAAAGATGAGCACACACAAAGACGTGCCGATTACCGCAGATGCCAGCACGGGTAAGATCGGTTTAGAGGATGAATCGGAGGCGACGTGGAGAAACTTTGGTGAAATTCGAAGTGTTGATCTCAGCGATGATGATACCGTCATCTCCAAGGGCTCTCTGGACCCCGTCTATGAAGCGAAAGCAAGAGTGCTGAATCGTGCAGTAAGTTTGACATATTTCAAACGCGCGGCACGGTTTACTTGCCTTGCGCGCGGTTATATATGAGTTTTGTGTTGCAATAGACTAACCGGCTTGGAACGGTTTCAGATCCAGGACATCGGCATGGGCTGGTATCAATGGATGCTGTTCATCGTCGTCGGCTTCGGGTGGGCTAGCGACAACTTATGGCCCGTCGTCACGTCGCTCATTCTTACACCGGTCTCATACGAGTTTACACCCGATCGACCACCTCTACTTGTTTTGGCACAGAATATCGGTCTGCTTGCTGGAGCTGCGTTCTGGGGCTTTGGCTGCGACGTGTTTGGTCGAAAGGCGGCTTTCAACATGACTCTCGGTCTCACTGCTCTCTGGGGCCTGGTCTCGGCTGGTTCTCCCAACTTTGCTGCCATAGGAATATTCGACGCTTTTTGGTCTTTCGGTGTTGGTGGAAACCTGCCGGTTGATTCTGCCATCTTTCTCGAATTTTTGCCGCAGTCACATCAGTATCTCTTAACAATCCTTTCGATTGACTGGGCTCTTGCGCAGGTTATCTGCAATCTCGTCGCATGGCCGTTGGTTGGCAATATGACGTGCGATCCCGATGCAGCAGTTTGCCGCAAGGAAAACAATATGGGCTGGAGGTACTTCCTGATCGCCATGGGAGGTCTCACCATGCTCATGTTCCTCGCTCGTTTCCTGCTGTTCAAGCTTCATGAGTCTCCCAAATACCTGATTGGCAAGGGTCGCGACGAAGATGCTGTGCGCGTCGTTCATGAAGTCGCGCGCCGCAATGGCAAGACTTCTACCCTTACTATCGACGATTTGCGTGCCTGCGAGCCAGATGGCTACATAGCACAAACAGACACAGCAGCCGCTGCTAGACGATATCTTAAGAAGCTAGATACTACTCAAGTCAAGACCCTTTTCTCGACCTTCAGGCTGGCTTGGAGCACAGGTCTTATCATGATGATTTGGGCTTTCATCGGTCTCGGCTTCCCGTTGTATAACGCTTTTCTGCCATATATTCAACAAAGCCGTGGCCAAGACTTTGGTGATGGCAGTGTCTATATCACCTACAGAAACAGTCTCATCATATCTTCTCTCGGCGTGCCCGGTGCACTACTTGGTGGTCTTCTCGTTGAACTGCCGCGTATTGGACGCAAGGGAACCTTGTCCGTCTTCACAGCGCTGACTGGCGTGTTCCTATTCTGCACCACGACCGCGACGACAAGCAATGCTTTACTCGGTTGGAACTGTGCCTTTACATTCTGCAGCAATGTGATGTATGCAGTCTTGTATGGTTACACACCTGAAATCTTCCCAACACCACAGCGAGGTACTGGTAACGCTCTAGCTGCCGTCTGCAATCGTGTCTTTGGTATCATGGCAGTAAGTCTTCTTTCGTGTTGTTCGATTCGCTGTGAGACACATCTGACGCACTATTTAGCCCATAATTGGCATGTTTGGCGATTTGACAACTTCGGTACCGGTGTACGTGAGCGGTGCTTTGTTCATTGTGGCTGGCATCGGCGTCGTGTTGTTACCGTTTGAGTCGCGCGGAAAGGCAGCGCTCTAAACGGCATTTTAGTATATAATTCTCTCTTTTTTGTCTCTATTTTTCACTGCAGATTCCACCCTTGAATAAGGATGCGGGAAAGCTGGGGGGATGTCAATTTAGGAATTGGACATAGATGGTGGCAGCTTAGGCTACGATGGATTTGTGTTTTGCGTCCGTCTCAGGAAGAAAGAATGTTACCTTTTCTTACTGCTTCTCGTTATCATGCGAGGAGCACTCGGCATATCGATATGTATTTTTGCCCCCGGCGACTGACGAGCCCGTCAATGCGTGCTTGAGGGTCTAGAACTGATGATGATGACGATTGAACGACGAGATGGTATGAAGTACTTACTAACAAAAGTGTTTCTAGTGAAGGCGACAAAAGCCTAATGTCTGTTGCAGTATATCCCAAGCTCTCTTTTGGTAAGCCGAGGCAGGGGATTCTCGCACAACTGTACCAGGAATTATTCTTCGCGCTTGATGTCTGCGTCAGGTGTTCCTAATCCCAGAACCGTATCCCACCTATTCGACACTGCCCGGCAGTAGAGAACTGCTTTTTATATCTTCCGTAGCATTGTAGTCATTTCAACGTATATATTCCGATCAGATACTTGTTTAAAAAATCATGTTCAAAAATTATAATCCGCTGGGTTCTCATGAGCACTGGTGATGAATCATCCATTTGCTCCTATGTTGTTGTGGATGAATGATTCAAGGTTCGCCTTCAACTGGTATCAGCCACACATCAGTTTCACCCAATCACCACCATTGCCAAGCCAATAAGTTCCTTCTAGATCCATTGCAAGCAGGTGTACTAGAGTACGAACGAGTATTTGTCCGTCCCGGCTCCATCACTTGTGGTTTTCGATGGGGAAGTCTAACCTACCCTAGGTTACGCCAGCGTTTTGGACGGCGGCCTCCCCACAAAAAAGCAGGGCTGCGCCGCGGAACGAACCAGACGGCGGGTTAATGGTCATTTCACAAACACTGCCTTTTTGGAGCCTCGCTGGAAAACATCAACTCGCACGAGGTTATTCTCGTGTCTACTCGTATCTCTACAACTGAAGCGACCCCAATTGCTCACAATGAGCAGCAGTGAGGCACCGACGTCGGAGCCTCGACCTATCTGCTCTTCTGGTCGAACAGCCGGAGGAGACACATCACCGGATCTTCGAATACTGCACTACAATGATGTGTATCATTTAGACCAGTCAAGTGCAGAGCCCGTTGGTGGCTTAGCTAGATTCATGACTCTGTGCAAAGAGTATCAGGATTCAAAACGTTACGAGGGACAGCCGAATCTGGTAACTTTGTTCTCTGGTGATGCCTTCAACCCGAGTCTAGAGAGCAGCGTGACGAAAGGTATGTCCGCTTGGCATCTATTCATCCCGTAATTAAGCTAAATTAACCTGAAATGTCAAGGCAAACATATGGTACCAGCTCTAAATAGCATTGGTACTGACTGTGCGTGCGTCGGAGTAAGTGCTCATGTCCCTATGCGCCCAACGGATGCGCGCATTGTGTGAGACCGACGCTGACAGGCCACCAAGAACCATGACTTTGACTTTGGCGTTAAGCAATTTGGGTATCTCACCGAAAAGTGTAATTTTCCATGGCTCATCGCCAACGTCCTGGACCCGGCTCTGGGCACTGACGTACCTCTCGGCAATGCAAAGCGCACACACATGCTGACCACGTCCAACGGCATCAAAATCGGCCTCATTGGACTTGGTGAGCGCGAGTGGCTGGCGACAATTAATAGTTTGCCACCAGACCTAATATATAAATCTGCCAGTGAGACAGCCAAGGAGCTCGTCCCCAAGCTGAGAGAAGACGGCGCCGACATTGTAATTTGCCTTAGCCACCAACGTGAGCCCAACGACAACAAGCTCGCCGCGCAGACAAATGGGATTATTGACATTATTCTCGGCGGACATGACCATTACTACAACTACAGCTACATAAACGGCACGCACGTGCTGCGTTCCGGCACCGACTTTAAGCAGCTCAGCTATATTGAGGCATGGCGAAGCAAAGCAGACCCCAAGAAATGGGATTTTGATATATGGAGGCGAGATGCCACTTCCGACATTCAGGAGCACAAACCATCTGCAAAGTTGGTAAAAGAACTTACGTCCAAGCTGCAAAAGTCACTCGAAAGAACTATTGGCTGGAGTGCAATGCCCTTGGATGCTCGTTTCAGCACTGTGCGCATGAAAGAGTCCAACATGGGCAACTTTGTGTGCGACATTATGAGGCAACACTATCATGCAGACTGTACCATTATGGCTTCGGGCACGATCCGCGGCGACCAGATCTACCCTCCTGGAGCAATCCGCATCAAGGACATCACCACTTGCTTTCCGTTTGAAGATCCTTGTGTCCTGCTTAGGGCTACGGGTCAGGCGATTTGGGATGCCCTCGAGAATGGCGTCTCTACTTATCCTGCTCAAGAAGGAAGGTTTCCACAAGTATCGAATATCAAATTCAAGTTTGACCCGAAGCGTCCTCCTAACAAGAGACTCGTATCGCTGGAGATTGGTGGCACGCCATATCAGCCAGACAAGAAGTATCTGCTGGCCTCGCGTGGCTATATGGGACGCGGAAAAGGTGAGTTTTATGCCAAAGTCGATGTGCAGGCCTTTATTAACTGTTATTCAAGATGGTTATATGAGTCTATTAGTTGAATCGGAAGGTGGTCAGGCAGAAGAGGTCGTCGACGAAGAAAACGGCATTCTCATTAGCGCCATGCTGCGACAATACTTCATGGCACTGCGCACAGTAGGCAAGTGGAACCGACTTTCTGAGCATTGGGAAACGGTTGCCTCGATGCTCAAGAATACGCAGACTGTGCAGTCAATGGACCAGCAAGCGACGGCCACATCTCCAACTTCGCCGGAGGTGTCACTTGGCAGAAGCAACAGCTGGCAGGCTTTCATCAGCGCCAGGCTAGGATATGACAAGCCACCTTACAATGAAGAAGAAGACGATAACGAAGAACTCGAGGCTGTTGGAGAGGGAAGCCCATCTGGCGACTTTCGGGACTCTGCAGAGGTTGGAGCCGAACCGGATCAGCAGATAGACGTTGAGTTGCTACTGATGCGCAAGTTCTGGGCTCGATGGGTTGAAAAGGCAGGTGTTGAGTCTAAAATATGCGACCCCGTCTTAGGGTCGTGCGTCGTTGACTGGACGAGGTTGATTACGCCGGTGCTAGAAGGCAGGATCAAAATCGTTGGCGCATCGGATTGATTTAGTCTGGGAGGAACATGAAGCAGCGAATATTATACGCAACGTACTACTAGCAAGAGAGAATTTGTCTGCTTGGTTGTATATACATTGCTCATAACAAAAAAGTTAAACTATACATCATCAAGGGTTGGAGATACTGGTGCGGCTCTTCACCAACACCTCTCTCATTTACGGAGAAGCACATTGTCCGTTTTTGCAGACCAGGTTATCCGAGCAGTCATTCTCGTCTCCACAGCTGGCGCCTAAGGTCCCTGAATTAGAACCACTCTTCCACGTATTCAGAGTTGAAACTCATTACTTACCTTCACAGTGGCCAACCCAGGAGCAGGTTGGTACGTTAGGAGAAGTACATGTGCCGCTCTTGCAAACGAGGTCATCGGAGCAGTCGTTTTCGTCGCCGCAGCTGGCACCTGGGAGTATGCATTTTAGTCTCAAATCATCTCCTATCGTGACAAAAAGCTTCAGAATCACGTACCTTCACAGTGACCAGGCCATGAGCAAGTAGTGGGAGGGTTGCCAGGGTCGCCGCCGCCACCACCCCCAATACGCTGGATGAGACTGTCACCAAGCGCGGAAATGCTGCTCTCAAATTCATCGTAGCTGCGGGCACTCCACTTGGCGCTTCGGCCTGGAACGGCATCGCTTCCAGGGAAAGCAATGTAAAGCACATCGTTGCCATCGTAGCCCGCGTTACCGTTCACGCCATAGCCGAAACAGGCGGTTGCGAGGGAAATGGAAGCCTCGCCAATCATGGCTTGAGGGCCATCGTCGCCGTTCTCATCACCCCAAACACCGTAGATCTGAAGCATTGTTTAGCAAAGTGGTCCTTGTAGTGAAGCAGGTTAGAAGTTGACTTACCAGCTTGTTGTTGCATACCACTGCCATGACAGAGAGAGGCTCAATGCCATAGTTTTCCGGGTTGAATGTTGCGTAGCCAGGTTTGCTGCCCTCGTTGCCAAAGACGACGTACGGGTGGACATTGGCATCGAGATCACGCTGGCCTGTTCCGTAACTCTCGACAATATACTGAAAGGAAGTAATAGACTGAGTATCGCCGGAGCTGCCGCAGCGGCCGTCATCAGCCGGACCGTTTTGGATACCGTCACAGTCAATGTCCATGTTGGCAAGCTCGCGGTTGTTGCCCTGAAGGTAGATGACGTTGTAGTCATTCATGTGATCGCCGCAGTAGGAAAACGCTGTTCACTCTGCTCGTCAGGATTCAACTCAGGATGGAGTAGGAGAGCAATGCACTTACCGCCATTGTCGCCCTGGATGCTGTGGAAACCGGACTTGAGCTTGTTGTAGCACTGGACCTGGTTGCGGACGCTGTCGTAAAAGTCGCGAACATTGCTGGGAATGTCGCGGGCAGATGCCGCAGCAGCAAGGGAAAGGAGGATTGAGTTGCGGAGACGAGCCATGGCGACGAGATGTTTCTATCAGTATTGCAATTGGTTTCCAATAAGACTAGCGGACTAGTTTATATCTGGGCGTCAGCCTCCTCTTTATACTCCATTTATCAAGGTGAAGGTCTTAATGCTCCGCCATGCTATGGAGCTCAGGTCAATGGAACCGGGCAGTCCCTTCTGGCTACGCGATCTCCCGGCAATGCGAACCCCCGGCTCATCGCCATTCGGCTAATCGTACCCTTGTAAGCATGGCTCGATGGTTGCCTATGGGGAGTTCTAAATCTTACGCCAAGACCCATCTAGCTTCCCAATACAGCAGCCCTAGTAGGCACGTCTCCCGTGGTTCGCCGTAAGTGGTGGGATAACTCTTGATCAAGTCAGCGTTACTCGTAGTTCGTCACTTGAGTGGATTCTGGTTCTGCAGCCGTGCTGCCATGCGCCTCTCTAAACACGTAGTGCTGCGAATCTGGTGGTTGAGTGCTACAGTGATAGCCGGACTTTGCCGGACTTTTGTTGGAGCAACTGCATAACTGCACTTGGACAAGACAGGCAATCTTGGGCGATGAGTCGTGGTATGATGAAATATGAACAACATCCATTCGTAAAAGCTTTGGCGAAGAGAGTTACTGCTGCATCTTAGGGTTCGACGTCATGTCGTTGACCAATGTGACTACAGTTGGATTGGGGTTATGGTGAATTTGCGGTTTTTGCTCCAGCCATGAGCCAATCGGGCGACTTGGGTGAGCAGGGTGAGCCCCGCCGGGTTTCGTCGCGCAACCCACCCTCTCTGGCTGAGCCAGGCATCTTTGCAGAACACATATCAACAGACTTGAGCGCTCGCAAGGCGAACGGCCCTCTGATGCGAAAGAAGAGACTCTAACGCGTCGAGGTAGAAATGGATAACTTAGTAAGTTCGATAGTCTATACTAGTTATATAGAGTATGATTTACTAAGAGCTATTTATACTACTAAGAGTATTGCTTTATGAGATCGTATATAAGGAGCCGCTTAGCGACATAACGCAACCTTTTGGCAGTTAAGACTTCTGTCATTTTTATAACGCAATCTGTGTGCTATTCGATACCTTTTGAAATTAGGATATGTAAGGATGCTAACGACCCGACGAATAAGTGAAGCGGACGATATTAACGGAAGAATTTGCCGACTATTGGAATAGTCAAAGCATGGTTCACGCGAGGGTAAATACTCGAGATAGACTTGCAAGGGACGAAAGATTATGGTCTCTAAGGGCGTCCGACTCGGTTAATTGAGCGGGGTGCTACAACAGCAGATTATGATTTATCTACTAACCTCCCCGACTATCGGAGGCAGGCCCGTTTGCGTCCACCCGAATGATGCACCTATGCCGTAACCCTAGAAGTCATACGCCGACGATTCTATCGCCCTTGGCCCACACATAACCTACGACCGTTTCCGTGGCTTCTGCATAGAGAGTAGGGCCTAGAATGCGCGATGGCAATCAGCGGTAATGACGTCGCGAGAGCAGCAGCGCACAAAGCGATACAGAAACTCGACTTCAGTGATGGGCATCGGTGTAACGCTTTGGGCGGCTGCGGAGTCTGACCTTTGGGCAAAATCGTGACAGTGGGAGAAGAGACAAGCCACCAAGAGCCTCCAGAGCTGTCACGCGCCTCCGGCCTCTTAACTTTGCTTTCTATACAGCGTCAACTTGCTCGATGAACACACCCTGGAGCTGACACACGTTCTGTATAGGACCGGCATGTTTTGTTGGATGCCATGGTCAACGGGCCTGATCACGGCGCGGCAGCAGCGGGGCTGCCGACTACCTTGACGATACCTGGCGTGATTGGCGGCATCTCCCTTGTCAAAAGACGTTCCTTCGACACAGCGCCATGGCCTGGTGCCTCTCAACCTGCTGGTTAACCAGTCATGCCCTCCGAGCAATGGTTTGATAGCTGCCACGAGGCAGGAAGCTACCACATAAAGCGTCATGCTCTTACAGCACCATATCGCACTGGCCTGCGAAACACTGCGTCCACACCTCCAACTTGTTGGCTTCCAGACACCCACCTAGAGGTGCCATATGAAAACTGGAGGTATATGTAGGCAACCCACTCTCCTCCTCTCCTACGGAATTCGTTAGAGTTGAAAAGCTCACTATCACTGCCGCACCGCTCGGCTTATTCAACCTTCTTTAAATACATAGCAATTTAATATGGCCACATCGCTGAATATCCGATATTGCGATCCGACGTTACGAAACCGAAAGAAACGCAAAGTGTTATAATAAAAGGGTCTGTGGGCAAGATGTCGAGACAAGAGGCGTCTGTGCCGGCCGTCATTGGATCGTCTCCCGTTACTTCCATAGGCAGCTCTGGAGACGTCGACGTCCTGAATTAGAGTGGTTTAGCACGAAGTCTTGCTGGTCTGCAAATGCCTAATCCGAAAGGCACGTTGTCCGGTGCTGGGTACATGGCTTCGACCGTCATAGATGGCGAGGCGGGTTTATCAACGGAGCATGCATAAGATGGCATACGACGTGATGATGCTTGGTGATATGCTTTCTCCTTATTGTGAGGCTGAGGGTGCCGTTCTGCAGCGCTGCCGAGAGTCGAACTCCTGCAGAGGTACGACCACTACGGAGGATGTAGTAACCTACATCTGGCCATTCCGTGTCACAACAGCACACGTATGCCAGCCAAGCCGGGTAGGAATAGGAGAATTATCTAAGATTAAGAGAGAGGAAGGAATTCTTTATTTATTAGCTAATCTATACGAATTACTGCCGAATTATAGTAGCTAAAGCTTAAAGGAATTCCTCTAGCTTTATAGCCTTCTAGGCGGGGTAATTTAACTATAACCTACGTAACTTAGAGGTTTAAGGGCGTTATTATAACTATTCCCCCTCGTATAAGTACTAGTCCCCTAGCGCTTCTATAGCTTTATAGGCTTAAGATTTTCCGTAAATTATAGAATTCGCTAGCTCTTCCTTTTTTAGCTTTTATTTATACTCTTATTTATTATTTATTATAGTAGTACTATTATTATTATTATTTATTATTATTACTAGTATTTAGTTTATATTACTAGCTAGTAGCTTTTATATAGCTAGCGACTACCTAGTAATAGAATAATTTAAAGTTAGGGATTATACTCCTTCTCTCTTATTTTCTTTTTCCTAATTATAAAGTAGCTTCTTACTATATTATTACTACCTAATAGCTAATAATAACTAACCTATACTACCTCCTCCCCCTAGAACCCCTTAGTCTAATCGCTATACTACTAGTGTAAGCTAGGCTACTCTATAATCTAGGGCGTTTAGGGCGATAATTACTAATCCTATAACACCTATTCGCTAATTAGGCTCTTAAATAGTATTTCGTCCTACTTCCCGGGGTTCTTTTTATAGTACTAGCGCTTCTCTTATAAGTCCTAATTTTAAAGATAGTTATAAGTTACTAACTCGTTAAGTTAGAGTCCGGCTCCTTTCCCTAGCTTTCCTATATTTCTAGGTCCTTACTATTATATTACCGGCTAACCCTTTAATTTAAGCTAGGATATAGAGGTCGTATAGCTAGATCTTTACTAAAACCTAGCCTAACTAACTCCGATTTAACTAATTATTACTACTAACGCGCCGTCTAGTAGCTAGGTAGTACCTCTATCTCCTACTCTTCTAGGCGGATCCCCCCTAGATCTAATAGAACTTAATAGTCCTGCCGAATCGCCTACGCCTCGCTAGCGTATTATTAGCGCGCCACTAGCTACTCCTAGTGGAGGAGTTGTGATTCCCGTCTAGCTTACTACTCCGCCTACTCCCGCGCTGCCTATAGCTACGCCTACTACTAGCTAGGCTATTGCTAATAATATACTATTAGAAGAGTTGCGATTTAATATTAATCTTCCTAAGGCTTATTATCTTAGTAGGTAGGGACTCCCCGTCTATACTTAAATAACTCGCGGTTAGGTAACTACTTATACTCCGGTAGAAGGGTACTAGTATATATACTACTTCTATATTACTATTAAGGTTACTAATAGTAAAAAGGAGGGTTTATTTAGGGTAATTCCTATATATTTTATAGGTAATTCTATAAGGCGTTATTATTAGTATATATAATATAATAAGATTTATAAGCCTATAAGGTTATTCCCTTACTTATAAACTACTTATTACTTATAAATATTCCTAGGCTCCTATAATACTCTAAGGTAATTAAACTCTAGTTAATTATAACTTAGATCTCCTCGCTAAATACCTAGGTAATACTATACCTAATAGTAAAAAGCTAGCTAAGGCTCCCTTAGTTAATAGTATTAGGTAGCGCCTATATATAGTTTC